>OVBE01004196.1:0-24617 GCA_900406425.1 Iberis pinnata | reverse complement strand
TGTTGTCCTCTCCCTTTCCATTTCGTGAACCTTGAATGCAAATCCTCTAGTGCAATACGAAATGCCATGGTCTAATGTTGTCCTTATCATTTTCGCTATTGCATCAACTGCATCTTCCGGCAAGTTATAATCCGTCTTTATACCCATCAACCTACTCCCAGATGATAACGGAGAATGACCATCTCTATATCCACTATATAATGGCCGATTCGCTGCATTTAACATATCAAAAAACTGTCGGGCTTCTAAGTTTGGTTCTTCATAAGAAAACTGAGCCGTCTCTATATTTTCTCTATAAACATCATTAACCATTTGAACCGTAGATGCCCCAACATCTATTTCCGTTCTAGGTGCCACAACATCTAATTCCGTTCTAGATTCATCTATCCTATCTGTCACTTAAATTCTACCGCTACTACTTGCAATAATATGATCAGGTCGTTCTCCATGTAAGTACCAAACCTTATAAGTTGGAAAAAAATCATTCATATACAAATGATTCCATACTATGTCTATCCTATCATGATGATTATTCCGACATAAAGAACATGGACTAATTCCATGAATTCCATCACACCATTCGCATATTCCTCATTCAAAAGATTTGTCTCCGGATTCACCCTCTCACCATCCATCCACGATCGAAAATAAGGAGGACTAGACATTTTATAACTTTTATTTTTTGTGATTTTGTGTGAGAAATGATGAGTGTAGGTGTTATGGTTATATAGAAAATTTTCTTATGGATTTCTGACGGGCAAATCCGTCAGAAATATCGAATATATCCGTTGGTAACGGCTAGTATAATGGATAGATTATATCGGTCACAATTTCCGATGGCTTTAAAGAAATTCCTGACGGAAAATGGCCGTCAGAAACGCCGTCGGAAATTTCTGACGGACACATTCCGTCAGGAATTTCTGATGGTCCGTAATCCCGTCATATTTTCTGTCGGTTATTTCTGACGGATTTTTCCCGACAGAGATTTCCGTCAAAAATTCCCTTCTTTTCTTGTAGTGATGTATACAAAACTTTTTTTAGTTTACGTTAATGGTTAAGTATATACAAAATTAAACAGTACGAAAGGAAAATCTCTATTGATCCCTAAATAATTGATTAGATACTAGAATGTCCAATTAGCACGTATCGAATATTTGGACACCTATATAGTGTAAATGAAGGGTTATATTATATATTTAAATGTGTGTAAAAAGACAAAACTAAAGAAAAAGATGTAGTTTGATTCATTCACATCTTCCATGGAGACAACATCAAAATTTTCATGTCACGGCCATCCTTTGACCCCTTCTTCTGGGTTTGCTTTCAAGTGTTATAGGTGCAAAACCAGTGTGATCTTTGGTTCCACAAGGAGTGTGTTAATGATGAATTATCGCCAAGGAAAATCATGCACACTTCTCACCCCGAACATAATTTCTTTCTAACAGTAAACAAATTTTCAAGGTGACGTATTGGTGTCACCTGTATAAAAAGACGCATCGAGGATTCTTAACTTTATGATTGTTAGACATGCCAAGACTTCTTCAGCCTGCATGTATCTTGTGCAAGAGAACAACCATCGCTTACTATTAAAAATCCTCAAGTCCATGACCATCCACTTGTGTTCTTCCCACTCTCAAAAGATTCGAAGAACCTTTGTGAAGTATGTACACAAAAAGTCATTAGTAAATTAGCTTATAGATGTTTGGAGTGCAGTGTGGTCATCCATGTGGAATGTGCAAGTTCATCAGAGGTAAATCATCTTTGTCACCCGAAACACCCTCTCAAATTGCTCACATATGGAGCACCTGATTACACTGATAATACATGTCTTCTTTGTGGTTTAATATTAGAAGATGTGCTTTATAATTGTTCCGAAAGCAACTTTAGTTTGTGCTTTGATTGTTCAATCATTCCACCACCTCTCCATGTTAAACATATAAAAACTCATGAGCACAATCTCACACTCATGACAAGACAAATCTCATCTAAAAAATCATGAGCACGATCTCCAATGTGACTTTATGGTCCACCGAAGTTGCATCGGCTTACCCCGTGTTAGAAATGCAAGTACATGAAATTTTCCAGGTCTTTTTGTTACAGTTGATGGGGTACGACAACTGGAAACGTACTCAATAATTGGTTCATAGATCTATGAGTGTCATATAGACTAAATATGACGTGGAGAAGTTGTGATTTGGTTGGAGAAGATTGAATATGAAGTTTTCCTGAAGTTGTTGATGTCACCGAATATGCGTTAGACGGGATGGGTTGCTAAGCTGGACTTGTGGACCAATCAGAATGATAATGGACAATTTGGAGAGTTTTCTTTGCTACTTGGCGTGGGGATTAAGTTTAACAAGAAGAAAATGAAGATCAAGCAAAAAGAAAATCCAAGAAAAGGAAAGTCTCCCTTTGTTGATGATCCTTGTGTTAAAGGCTTTAGGAATTCTTGGAAACTATATAAAAGGGCTAAGGGGCGTGAATGAGAGTAACATTCTTAGCTACTTTTATTAGAGAGATTTTCTAGGGTTTTGGTGAGTTGAGTGTTCTCCTGGTCATATGTTACACGGGCTGCGACGACAACGGGATACGTCTCTAGTTGATTGAAGCGAGAATTCAGATCACATAGAGGGTTGGGATACAAAGTCTTGTGGGATCAATTCTGGGTAGAATTATGAGAGTCCTAATTGAGTGAGAGTTGTAAAAACAAACTTGTAAAGACTTTGTGCTAATAAAAGTGTTGGACTTGGTGCTTCCAAGTTGAGAAAAATATTGTGTTTTGTGTCCTCTTTTTTCAATTGGTATCAGAGCCTAACCTGCCAGAAGAAGAAATTCTATTTTAGGGAACGATCCTTAGATGAACATGAAGACACAATCGTGGTTTGCAACAGTTAGTCCAAGAGAACTTGATCCCAAAAACTATGGAGAATGGAAAGTCAAGATGATGCATAAAATCAAAGGAATACATGAAGATGCATGGATAACAGTCGAATTTGGGTGGGATCCACCAAAACAAGTTGTTAGACGTTCTGGTACCGATGTTGTTCAAGAAATCAAGCCAACAGAAAGATGGTCACAACGTGAGAAAGAGATGTCCAGAATGCATGCTTTAGCACTATCATCAATATTTCTTGGAGTCTCCAAGCATCAATTTAAGTTAATTCAAGGTTGTACTTCAGCTAAAGAAGCATGGGATATCATACAGACTGTTTATGAAGGTACAACAAGTGTCAATCGCACAAGGTTAAATATTCTTGCTTCACGGTTTGAAAATCTTAAAATGGATGATGGTGAAAACATTGAGGAATTCAGTGGTAGAATATGTGTTATTGCCCAACAAGCACGTATTCTTGGCAAGAACTACAAAGATAAGAAGTTGATCAAAAAGCTGTTAAGAAGCCTATACCAAAGATTTCATGTTATAAAGATTGTGATGGAAGTTTCTCTTGATACTGATAATATGGCCTTTGCTGAAGTGGTTGGAAGATTACAAGTATATGAGATAGGATTACCATCTGTTGTCTCATACAAGTCAGAATGGATTGATGTTTGCTCAGACAGTGATAACGAGGAATCCGACAAGCTGGAGGATTTAGAAGATCTTGTTGAAAAGAAGGTTGAACATGTTTTAAAGAGCATTGACGAGCAAAAGAAAAAGAGAATTCAATGCCATGGATGTCGAGGTTTTGGACATGTTAAATCAGATTGTGCAACAACCAGAAAAAGAAAAGTCAAGGGTATGGGTGTTAAAGTAAAAGAGAAGAACAAGAAGGTGTTAACCAAAAGGGATACCCGTGAAGAAGACTCAAGAATTATGGCATTATTTGGCTCAACCAATGTTGAAGGACCAAGTTTTCCTGTTAAGACCTCAGCTGTTACAAATCATAAAAACAGTTTTCAGGAGCTCTGGAAGTGAAGCATGGAAGTCTAATCACATGGTACGGGAATTATATGACCAATGTGTGGAAGTCAACAGGGAAAATGTGGCTTTGAAAGCCAAAGTTGCACAACTTGAAGAAGATCTTGTCTCTGTAACAGAACATTCCAAAAAATTAGAGAGAGCATTAAAAGAAAAGGATAAAAACATACGGATGTTAAACAATGGAACTCATAAGCTAGATCATGTGTTGAGTATGGAGAGAACAGAGAAAACCTATGAGGGTTTAGGTTACACATGGGCTAAATTAGGGAAAGGAGCACATGAAAAGAAGCAATTGTTGTTGTAAAAAGGAATGTTGAACCACGTAATGGAGTTCTGTTTGTTTGTCAAACACCCAGAAAAATAGATACAACGTTGAAAGCTGAGTCAAGAGCTATTGAAGCTTAAACAGAAGTTGTGAGTGTATATGTTAAGAAACCAGCTAGTGTGGGTGTTAGACCACATCCTCAAACAAAAATAGAAGCCAAGTGTTTTGATGAAACACATCCACATAGGAAGGTGAATGGTGCTGAATCAACCTCAAATATAACAAGATCAAGATTAAATCAGCATCAAGGCACTGTATGTTATTTTTGTGGTAAGATTGGTCATGTCAAAGCATTTTGTTACAAGTTCTTATATCGAATAAATCAAGCATGGAGTGGTAAAAGTTTTGTTTCTCCCTTCACAAAGCATAGGAAAGTTTGGATGAAGAAGTCTGATGGTCTTGCTTGGTTGTGGCATCTAAGTTATATTTTTAGCTTAGTTGTGCACTCAAGCAGGGGAAGATAAACGAGTAGTGGGTGTTAGTGTATTAGGACGTAACTCATATGAGGCTTAAGTCATGGGGGAGTTGAGGCTTAGTTCATGGGGGAGTTTTCTATTAAAATTTAGGAAATTGAAGATGAATGCTTGAGGTGTCAAACTAAGATAAAAAGGGGGAGATTGTAAGTGCATGAAATTTGCCAGGTCTTTTTGTTACAGTTGTTGGGGTACGACAACCAGAAACGTACTCAATAATTGGTTCATAGATCTATGAGTATCATATAGACTAAAGATGATGTGGAGAAGTTATGATTTGGTTGAAGAAGATTGAAGATGAAGTTTTCCTGAAGCTGTTGATATCACAGAAGATGCGTCAGATAGGATGAGTTGCTGAGCTGGACTTATGGACCAATCAGAGTGATGATGGACAATTTGGAGAGTTTCCTTTGCTACTTGGCGTAGGGATTAAGTTTAACAAGAATAAAAGGAAGATCAAGCAAAAGGAAAATCCAAGAAAAGGAAAGTCTCCCTTTATTGAAGATCCTTGTGTTAAAGGCTTTAGGAAGTCTTGTAGACTATATAAAAGGACTAAGGGGCGTGAATGAGAGTAACACTCTTAGATGCTTTTATTAGAGAGATTTTCTAGGTTTTTGGTGAGTTGAGTGTTCTCCTGGTCGTCTGTTACGCGGGCTGTGACGACAACATGATACGTCTCTAGTTGATTGAAGCGAGAATTCAGATCACATAGAGGGTTGGGGATACAAAGTCTTGTGGGATCAATTCTGGGTAGAATTGTGAGATTCATAATTGAGCGAGAGTTGTAAAAACAAACTTGTAAATACTTTGTATTAATAAAAGTGTTGGACTTAGTGCTTCCAACTTGAGAAAAATATTGTGTCCAAAGTGTCAAAAAATCGGATTTGGAGATTGGATATGCAGGGTTTGTCTCCAAAGTGTCAATCGGTTCTACGGGGCCTGTTCTTGCTCAGTGTGCATTAACTATGTTGTTCATTCAAAATGCGCAACAAAAAACGATGTATGGGATGGGATCAAACTCGAAGGTATTCTTGAAGAAATCAAAGATATAAAACTATTTAAAGAGGTGGGTGAAAACTTGATAAATCATATGAGCCATGTGATGACTCAGAATTTTTATGGATTTTACATATCAATTAGCATCAATTATGAGCTCTAAAAGCGTGCATACATCACATTTATGGTTGATTTCATTAAGTTTAGGATTTTTAGGACTTCTGCATTAGAATTTGCATATGCACGCATTTTGGAGATTTTTCAGGACTTTCAGGAGTTTTCGGGAAGGATTTGCGAGATTTCAGAAAAGCAGCACTTAACATTAAATAGAGCAGCACTCAGCATGGAATGGACTGGATCTACCTTAGAACCAAGGCAGGATCGATCCCAACACTATGCAGGATCGATCTCAAGAACTTCTGCATCAAAGCAAGATCGATCCTAACTCAGCACTTTCAGGATCGATCCCGACACTTACCAGATCGATCCCATAGCCACTTTAGATCGATCCCACCTCAGCAGGGATCGATCTCCACCTCTACTTGGATCGATCCCTCTCTCTCTCTCTCTTTCAAGGAAGTATGTGAAGTCTCGAACGAAGCTAAGGAAGAGCACAAAGTTGAAGCAGGACTAAGAAGAAAACATGAAAGATCGATCCCACCTATGTCTGAATCGATCTCAGGCACTCAATGTTGGGATCGATCCCAACCTCAAACACACTTTGGACGCATCTCTGCTGGATCGATTCCATGCAAGCATCTTCAACTGGAATCGATCGCGCACTCACCAACTCGAAGTCAAACACGCTCTGACCCGACCAACTCAAATCCGGATACCACCTGAATCAAGGCCCAAGATCCAAGACAATGATTAGCATTTTGTCTTTAGTTCGAATTAGGGCTTTTCTCTAAAAACTATAAAAGCCCTAATTCGCCCCCATTTGCACAAGCTTTAGTTTTTCTTTCCTTTTTAGGTTTTGTCTTAGGTTTTCATTTTCTTTAAGTAGTTCTTGATGTTCTTGGTGTAAAAACCATTTTTCTTTCAAGTCTTTAGTTAATCTTCTGTTTTTCTTTAGTTTCCTTGCTTAGCTTTACCTTATTGCATATCTGGTTCTTGTTGATTTACGTTTTAAGTGTTAATCTCTTGTTTAGTTTACTGTTTCATTGCTGTTCTTCATTTCTGAGTTTATGTTCTTGTTGTTCTTCATATGTTTTCCCCATATCTGCATGTTTAGCTCTAAGGTTATGTTTGTTGTTTCATCTGCTTCTACTCCCATGAGTAGTGAGTAGTCATCCAAGTTTCTGAGGATGGGGGTAGACTTGGGTTGATGTTCTAGGTTTGCTTTAGTACATAAGTTGATTGTTCTTAGATCCTTTTTGTTCCTCCTCAGCTTAATGCTGATTGTACTTATACCCGGAAGGGACGAAGACCCGTCGTTAGGCCCTTTAACACCGGAAGGTGAGTCATTGAAGGTGATCGGACCGAGGGGGTTTCAGAGATTCATTTCCCCTTCTCTGTTAATAGATGTGGGAAACGAGTTGACTAGAGTAGTGGTTGTTAATGCCTGCTAGGTAGTCACCGTCTATGACGGCAGTTGAGTATGTGATTGCTTTGCTTGAGATTGGTTGCCAAGGAATTTGAATTGATTGTATGTGTAGCTACTGTCTAGGGGTAAACTCATTGTTTGAGTTATGTTAGTTACTTAGGTATCCCAGGGTGGATTCCTTAGTCAAGTACCATTTGTCCTCAAGAACTGCCTTACATTGCTTGCACTTTTACCCTTTCTTGTGTTTACTCTGTTATGCATTTAAGTGTTTTATGCTTCTTTCTGTTTTATGCTTTTTATGTTCATTTGAACTTAGGACCTTTTAGCAACAAACTCTTTTAACACTTAGCTTGACTTTAAAGCATCCATTGCATTCCACATTGTTAGTACACTCGCATTATGGATTGACAAACCCATCTATACTACAACGATGGGTGATTGATAACCCTTAGGACCTCAAAATCCTATTATCACCATGAAGAACATTTTTAAAACTCATAAAGGATGGTTTGACTAATGGTGGAAGCATACATTGTGAAGCATGCATGCGTCCTGTCTACTTTGATCCAGTTTACAACTGTGAGCAATGTGATTTTGTTCTCCATGAAACATGTGCAAATCTTCCTCTGAAGAAAAGACATGTTTCACACCAAACAATTTACCTTACATGTTAACTCCTCCCCCACGGCTCATTTTTGTAGTGCGTGTGGAGAGTTATTCAATGGTTTCATATACATAGATACCATTGATGTAAGTTGCATTTTGATCAATGAGTTTTTCTCCCATGATAAACATAGATACCCCTTGCATTACAACAATACATATATTGGCAAGTGTAATGCGTATGACAAATCAGTAGAATCAGCTGGAGCATTGTCTTGTACCTCCTGTCATTTCAGTTTGGATTTTTATGGCGCAAGTTTGCCAAAGTAAGTGAAGCCCTCATGCGATCAGCATCCTCTTTATCTATCTTGCATATTTCCTTGCAACTGAAAAATGTTTGTGTGATATATGTGAAGATGAGATGGATCCAAATCAATGGTTCTATGTTTGCAATTATTGTGGGATTAGTATGCATGTTAAGTGCGTGTTTGGGGACTTGTCTCGTCTCAGACCAGGACGTGAGGTTGAATTGGGAGATCAAAGATATCAAGTGATTCAAAACAATCATAGTTCTCGACCAATCTGTTCAATATGTAGTCTCCGATGCAAAGTCCCTTTCGTTCTTAAGACTTGGTACGTGAATATATTTGTTTGTTCCAAAAGATGTTATGATAGGCGTATTGATTTTTATAGTAATTACTATATATTTTAAAACGTGTTTTTTTTTTTTTGCTCATATGATTTATAGAAACTTTAGGTGTTTTAATACACCTAAACACCTAAAATATATTGGCAGATAATAATATAAAATATATACATATATCAAAAATAAAATTTATATTAAACATAGTATTGTAATTATTAAGTATAACTCTAATACATAAGTTACTCAGAAAAATAAAAATCTTAGCATTAAAAAAAATGTCATAGACCTATATATATATATATATATATATATATATCGTATTCTACTATATTGTCTTTATTTAAGAAACGTGAACAAAATAGTCAAAATATTCAAAATATATTTTTTACATAATAGAAAAAAAAAGAAAATGATGTAGTACATATCAAATGAATAATACTTAAATTGAAATGAACTTATTTGGTCTTCTAGACTACTAATAAAAAAATAGAAAATTCCAAGTTTAAAAGATTAAAAAATCTCAGTTTTACATTTTATAAATTGCTTTTTGTAACAAAGGTAAAAAGAATTTAAAATATATAAAAATGTTTTAATTTGTAGCACATATTTTCTTAAAAAGCTTGAAATTGACTATTTGAAAATGTAAAATATTTTATTAGCTTGTAAGTCTAAGTAAAATTTAATTGATATATTTACATTAACTGAAAATCTATCTAATATTTATAAAGAAGAATTAACATTTTAAGTTATGTATACAATAGTTTTTAATTGAATTTATATATTATAAATATTATAAAGTACATCAATTTTAATAAAATTTTCCATCATATGAGATATTTTTCTAAAACGTTAGCTTATGTTTGCTATATGGTTGATGAACGCCTAAAACATAATTGTATACATGGACGCTTAAATGGAGTTTACACAGATAAGATTTTCATATACATATATAAACAATATATACTATGTGTATATTGATGTCATAATCAATATATTTTAGTCTTAGAAAATTTATTTTGAAATATTTAATTTAGTAAACTCATATGTAATAAAATATAGTTTCAAATATATATAACTATATAATAGACATTAAATATATATATATATATATATATGTAAATTATCTATAAAATAAATACTTAAAATAAATGATATATTATTCTAAATTTATTTTATTAAATACAAGCAATCCGGATATGTTTTTCTAATCTCTTATTATATAAAGCGGAACGCGTTTTATGTAAGCGCGACACGTAATCAAAAATTTAATTCATGAGATCGTGACATATGTCATTGTTAGTTAAGATTATGACATATTTCAATGTAGTATTTTAAAGTAAACTTCATTGTTGTTAGTTTATTATTTTTTAAAGATAATAGAATAAAAAAATAAAGGTATTAATCTTTTAAATATATACTATATAACAACAAGCATTATAACAAAAAAAAAATTAAGTTTATAATATAAACATAAATTATGAGATTAAAATAACAAAATATACAATGTATAAAAATTAATAGTATTAAATTTGAAGAGTAAAAAATATATATACACTTTTATGTTTGTTTAAAATTGAAAACCATAATATATATATATATATATATATATATGTTTTTAAAATTTATAAATAATTATTTCTCAAAACTTTGATAATCTAATTTAATTATGGATACTTGTAATTATGATTTGACAAAAATAATCTAATAATAACAAACATTTGAATTTTAACATCGGTTTAAATGTATAATGATACAGAATATCATTATACAAAATATTAGATAATAGTAAAGTAAATGTGGGGTTGATCAACACGAACAAACGCATGTTTCCTTTTTGCGGGGTAGGGACAAAAGTCCAGTTACACTAAAATTCCAAAAATCAATCTGAATTTTCCCTAACCAACAAGACAATCAAAAGTCAATTACTTGATTGAGATATATTAACCATATGGTCCATATCCATGTTTGTGAATATATATTTAATTAGCTTAGGATCCTCCATTTTCTTATATACATTTTTTTTATAAAAGAAAACAAAGAGAGAAGCAGAAAACATTGATGGACAAACATAGATCTTCGATACAAGAAAGCATAGGCCTTACTATTTCTGTTTGATGTCAATTAACATTTAGAATAATCAATGTTTTTTTAATTGCTATATATAATATGTTATAACGCGTTATGTGTTAATTAATGTTTATGTAGATTAAAAAAAATGAAAGTTAAGAAATTCTTACTAAATATATCACAAAATTTAAACGCATTATCTTTTTAATTTACATATTGTTGTCAATAATTTAAAATTAAATTTGAACATCATAATGTATAGATTCTAAACATTTACATCAGAAATTAGGCATCTCCATCTAAATCGAATATTGCAAAGTACAAACAATGTATTAAAGTACACATGTATATATGCTTATATATCGAGACATGAAAGTTATGTAATTTATGTCCATATCAAACATGGATCAAGAGATGTAGCTCTCTCGAAATACTTACCGAAATCTTCAAGAACGAATATGATTTCGTATCACTTTGATAAAACATTCTAATATAAACACAATAATACATATAGAACTTACAGGTAAAGCAAACAAAAGGATCAAGCCAATATATATATGGATATTCTTTTTTATATTTTATTTTGTAAACTAATTAGCCTAAGGATATTCTTGCGTATAGAATATCGATCAAAATCTAGCTTTCTTGATTTTCTTACCAAAATCTTGAAAAACTGACGAAGGAAACATGGATTCGACCTCTCTAACCACATCCAAGAAAACAACCGGTCTCTTCAACCACATCGCCGGAGTAGCTTTAGGTTTTCTCGGTGGCCGAGGTGGGCAAGAACACCCAAAGTTGGATTTTTTAGGCGTCTCTGGGATCTCTACACGGGATGCTTCACCATCACATTCCAATTTTCGTTTCCTTCTTGATCCATCTTGGAGCCTTTCTTGATCTTGATCTTGTTCTTGATCTTCTTTGTGGTGGGTTCGATGTCTTTTATATGATGATGAATCTGGCAAGTCGGGTTCTGATGGAACTAGGAGACTTTCGGGTTGTTGCATGCCTATAATAATATCTTTCTCATCAAACAATAACTGAACACTCTTAAGGTTTGGCATCTTACCAGTTAAGTTATCACAAATAGACAAGTAGAAACAGGGGAAAAAATGGTAAAATTAACAGACAAAATATTGACTTTAGTTTAAGATCTCGATGTAATAATATATGTATATATTGTTTTTGTTATTATAAAAACAAAAAAAGAAGTTGAAATTAAGATCTTTGTGTGAGTGTATGTTTGACGTTTGTATAACAAAGAGCGACAACTCCATTATATCATCAAGAGAGCGAGGCATGCAGGCCGTAGATAGAGAGGACAATTCTATTAATTAATATTGTTTTTCTAAAGATTGCAAATAATAAAATAATAATTATAATAATAATATTAAGTAATTATTGTGCCTATGATACAAGTATAAATGGCTCTTAATTGATCATTCTATTTTCTAAACTAATAAAATCATGCCCAATAAACATCCTTTTTATTTAATGAATTGCTGCGTGTAAACAGAAAAATTAGAATTGGGAAAGTCAAATTTATAATGGATTCAAGGATTCAGCAACTTTCAATAAACGCTTAAAATTATCAGAAAAAAAAAAAAATCTAATTTACCACTTATATGAAACCTAATATAGGAGCTTTTAATATCTTATTTATCTTTGTTTCTGAACTACAATATACTAGTCCAATTATGAGATACAATCTCTGATTAAATAACAAGACATTAAAAATAGCAATCCCTAGATTATGTTATTTAATCGATTAGTTAAGGGGTAGATATTTTGGTTTACCCACCCTAGTTCAATGTATTATGCAATGTATACATCTTAATATACTTTTTGTTTTTTTGGAGAACACATCCTAATATACTTATAAATTTTTAAAAGAATCATATAATTAATTTTATATATGTGGGTCCTGAAATAAAGAAAATGATATGAAAGTCCACTTTGTGCGAGGGATCCAATGCACAAACATATATGCATATATTTCAGCGTCGATTCATTTACATCCAAACCACAAATATAATTAATCATATATATATTTTAGGAGGGAAAAAAGCTTTTTAAACCTCGAGGTTCTAATTGAGTAGCAACTTAAACTCTGAGAAAATTTTCACTAGCACAACAAACGTTGTAATTAGGGATTTGATATTTGAAACCCTCAAACTTGCTCTTTCGTAGGCGGAAAATTTGAAAATGACGGCGCCGTACACTCTGTCATAACTGTAGATGACGCCGTTATTTTTTTCTTACCACGTTCGTTTATTTAATTAAAAAATTTATTTTTTATGATTTTTATTAGTTTAATTTATTTGTAAATTAAAAAAAAGAAACAAATATAATACTTTACCCAAAAAAAATTAACCAATATAATAGACCTAGGTCTTCGACAGAAAAGGTCGGTAGTTTCAGAAGAAGAGAAAGAATAGTTCAAAGTTCAAGCTCCTCAACGGTGGAACAAAAGATCGAGAGTGGCGTGATATGCAATTGTAACAGGCCAACGAAGGTTCTGCAAGTTTGGACGGATGACAATACTGGAAAGAGTATCTATACTTGCCAGGGACGAAAAACCGCATCCGAGTATGATTCGTGTAGCTTTTTCCATTGGTTTGATGTTGAAAAACTAGGTGGGTGGCAGCATGTAGCCTTGGTGGGTGCAAGAGATGTGATAAGTCAATAGAAAGAGGAGATTAAGAACATGAGAAACAAAATTAGGGCTATGGAGGCACAAAATTCGGAAGCAAATCCAAAGAGCTTAGAAGAAGAATTAAAGCTGAAATGTGAGGAATGTGAATTGCTAAAGAGAGAAGTGTTGGTACTAAAGGAGAGAAGATCGGTGTACCAGAATGTGTTCATAATTTCATCTGTTGGGACAGCAATTGTGGTTGGAGTGTTGGGGTTTTTGAAGTGGTGATGGACATGAGTTGTAGTTGTAGTTGTTGTTTTATGTGTTTTATGTGTTTATGTTGAGACAAGTTGTAATGTGTTTATCTTTGTTGTTTGTTGTGTCTACTTTCATGTTTTGTTCAGACTATTTTGACTTGAAATTGGATGTTGTTTGTGGTTGAAAGTTGTTCTTAGCTAAGCTAATATTTTCACATAAAATTGAAATTTAATTGTTGTTTCTATTTACCAAATATTCGAGACATAGAAAGACAGAGATTGTAGTTTATGGTACCATTTCACTAGAATTTTAACAAAAGAAATCGCATACACAGAGATTGTATTGTTTTGGTACCTAAACCTATCATCTTCTGCACCATCTCCTGCATCACCAATGACATTATCACCATCATTCTGATTTTCATCTTCTGCTTGATCAGGCTCATTGACTCTTTTTGGATTCTCAAATTCTTGGTTGTCTTCATCACTAGACTAATTACCATCTTCATGTTGACTGCTAGTTAGTTGATATACAACCTCTGCTTTTGAATATTCTTGTTCAATGAAAACGTCAAGTGCATAATCTTCTTTCCAGGCCACAATCATATGAATCATGTCTGAATTCAGTCTATCAAACACATAGTTGATGTTGCTCATATCTTCATGCTCTTTCTTGAACCAAATTAGAGCAATTGGATCATCAAATCGTCTTAACCTCAGAAATTCTTCAAATTTTCCCAGACGATCTCACCATAATGCCAAACAACAGTTTCACACCCATCTTCATCAAAGTACTTGTAATTGCCATCCACTAATCCCATACTCCCACCATAATGCATGACTAGTTTGATTTCTTATAAATCACTGAAAATATTAAACAAAGAACAAACAGATCAAACTGATGCTCAAACACAAATAAATCACAACACAAAATCAGACATCATAACGAAGAAATCAAACTATTACACACTTAAATAATCAAATGGTATACCCAAAAACAGTAACCGATGCGGTTTTAAGAGATTTCAAGCCTTAAAAACGCATAATCCGATTGTCAATTGCAAACCAAAAAAAGGGAAAATCGCATAAACTAAAAAGTACACCAAAAAATTGCTCAACCAACCTACTCAAACAGTTTTATACCTCATTTCGGCTTCAAATCATCTATCCTTTCACTGAAATTGCTTGTGATTCTCTCAAAATAGGATTTCCCGACTTTTCTCTCCAAACCCTAAGTATTGCGACTGTTTTTCTTCTGATTTTACTTTTGATTTTAATATTCTTTTAATTAATCCCTTTTTCTTTATTAACTTTTAATTAATTTGTTTTAATTTGTCTTAATTTTTAAAAAAAAATTTTATCTTTAACAGATCACGTTTTTAATTCTTAAACGGGAAAATAAATAGTGTCAAGTTTCGTTTAAACGGAGTGTACAGCGCCGTCATTTTCAAATTTCCTGCCTACGAAAGAGTAAGTTTGGGGGTTTCAAATATCAAATCCCTAATTACAATGTTTGTTGTGCTAGTGCAAATTTCTCAGGGTTTAAGTTGCTACTCAGTTACAACTTCGAGGTTTAAAAAGCTTTTTTCCCTTTTTTATGATAATATAATTTCATTCTTTTTTGTAGGCATGTCCATTTTGGGTCGAGTTACCCGACCAGTCATATACTCGACCTGTGTTTTATGGATAAAGGTCGGGTAAACGTCGGATAAAGAAATTTTATTTGGATACCCGAATTACTTGTTTACATAACGAAATGAATACAAATTATTTCAAAAACTTAACAATAGTGATAATAATCTTCAAAATAATAAAAATTTTGTGTTATAATATTTATGATCTAATAAACGTTAAAAACTTACATAATCCGTTTTTTATACCATAATTTTTATTTTCATACTATTTTATTCAGTTTTATAAATCTTTTTTTACAAAGATAGAATATTATAGTCAAAAATTATACTATTTTCAAATTTTAATACGCATATTACTAAAATTTATATAACATATTACGAGTTCGGGTGTTAAACGGGTATTGATTGTAACTACTCGATCCGATCCTTACCCGAACCGTATCCGCCATTACTCGACCCTTACTTTTACGGGTATGCTTTGGGTATTAATTTCTTTTACCCGAACTACTCGTACCTGATCTGTACCCGCTATTACCCGATTCGCTACCCAAAACGGACACCCCTAGTTTCTTGTCTCTTTCTAACATAGTTGTTAGAGAAACCCTCCACCCTCCATACACAGGTAGATACTTTTTCACATAATATATCAATTAACGAGGTGAAATATAAAAGTAGAAGACATGGACGAACACGAAAGTCTTGGACTAAACATAACAACCAAGAGCCAAAATAAACAAAACCAGAAAAAATAATTTACAAACGGATACCAAAACACAAGATTAAAACACCTCAAGAAAAACAAAAGCTTAACAAACTGGACCACAAATTAGAAGAACAATGAAGGCAAACAAATGCACTAATCTGAAGGACTAAGCCAAAAGAAATCGACAATACATAGAAGATTAAAGAATATTAAAACTTCCTCCTATAACAAATCAAATACTACCTCACAGAATATACAACAAACGGGAGCTGATCCGGAAAGAAAGAACCAAGTGAACTTACAAAGCCACCCGAACTTTTGGAAAGGGCAAGTATTAAGACTATGAATGCCATGATAAAAACCAATGAAGAAGATAAGATCTTGGCCGGATGCAATAAGTAGAGACAAGGAGCAAAGCTGCTCAACCCCAACACGCCAAACCTATCGAAAACAAAGAAATCCGGAGAAAATCCTATACACATATAGTTTCTTGTCCTTTAACTTTTAATCGTCTAATAAAAGTAAAGAAAGAAAATAATGACATTGTAAAAAACAAATTCTCTCTCAACTCTTTTTCTCAGACCTATAAAGAGAAGAATTTTCAGGCGAGCCACGACTGCGCCGGCAGAGAAACGCCCTTTTACATCGCGACCCCGGGACATGATAGGTTCAGGTTTTAATTCATAAAACTACTCTGCATATAATATATCATTATATTATAGTAAATGGTCGAATCCCACAAGGACCAGACAGTGCGACTCATAGTTCTAAAACCGATTCTAGATAAGACAGAAATAAAAGAGAAATTGTTTTCGAACAATCGAAAATATAAAAGCGATAACTAAAAAAGAATGTAAATCAATAAACTGAAACGCTAGGCGATATGAAAATTCCACATGTATTCAGGTTTAAAGTTCAGATTGACAAGAAGGATTTAACAAATGAAAATAGTTCACAACTCAAAAGACGACAATAGACTAATCTCCTCCCGAAGTATTAGATCCCTACGATAGAATTGCTAAGAAATAAAGATTGACCTTCTCTCGAATATTAGATCTCTAAATTAGAAAATTAAATCATGAAGTGATTACAGATTTGATATGTTCATAAGCATCAAAGACAATACTCCCGCAAGCAGAGAAACTTATTCATCTAGACTAGGTCAGATTAAATAAATCAAATCTCTTTGTATTTATTAACCTAAAATCATGAACTAGGTGATCATGCTAATTCAAGCAATGATAACAAATCTAGACTAAGAACCTAACAAATTGAATCCATTAACGCCAAACCCTAACTATCAAAACTTTTTTCTTGGGAAATCCCCTAAAACCTAACAAAGAGACTACTCAGACATAGCTAAGCAATCAAAAATCACAGATAAAGAAGACATTTCAAAAACCAAATTCAATAAAATAAGAGAGTTTAGAATTCTTCTCCAAATACAGGTGTCGGGATTCGTCTCTCTCATAATAGCTCTAAAAGTTATTAAATATGATATGATGATGATCTTCTGATAAAAACTCTAAGCTTTTAGCTTATATAGTACCAAATAAAAGAAAATAAATTAAAACCCAGTAAGGAAAACCGATGATAAGTATTGAGGACGAAAGCGTCTTTTTGGAAATCTTCAAGTTTACTCGAGCATAGGGCTCGATCGATCCAGGTGTGGATCAATCGAACTGACGTTTTTCTTCTTCATGGATCACTCGATTTAAGGTAGGATCGATCAATCCAAATTTTCGTAATTCTGAATAGCTTCTGGATCGATCGATCTCCACAGGGATCGATCGATCTACTTCCACACGTGCTGCACATGTTTCTTCTGCGAGACAGCTTGACCAGTCTTCAGTAAAATCGCCATAACTTTTGATTGCACCAATGGAATGACCTCAAATCACTTTCATATAAAATCTAAATCACTTTGTTTTCTTGAGTCAAAATCTCAGCTCTATCCATCCATGGAAACATCTTCAAATGTTGGCAAACTTTTGGCTTTTCTGCTGAACTATGCTTCTGCATTTGTCAAATTGCATCCATTTTTTGCACAAATCCACATTTTTGCTCCAGAACGTCCAAAAGACCTAGAAACATGAAAATATGCCAAAACACAAGGAAAACACTCGAATGATGCCAAATAGCAAGTATAAATACCCACTAAAAAGGATCAAAATCGAGTGATATCAAGGCACGCCGGCGAATTCCAGAGCCCGCGAGCTCGCTTGTTTCCCCTTTCTCCCTTTATCGTCACAGATTTGCCTCAATCTCTTTCATCTGGGTTCACGACGACTTCGGTTCGAGGATTTAATCGCTCTTCAGCAGTGTTTCCGGCCATATTTGCCATCGTGAAGGAGCGTGGAAGTCGACAAGACTTCAAAAAGAGGGACCTCAAGGCATGGCTCCGGACTGTTTTGTTGGATGTGAGCGAGACATCGGCTTCAAGCGGCGGTGCGGGAACCACTTATGCATGTCGCCACTGTTAAACCAAGACTAAAGGCGTCTCAGTCGTTCCTGGGTCATAGCTGAAAACCAAACCATGTTTATTTCATTCCTTATCGTGACGCATCGTTAACCATCTTCTTCTTCCTGCTCATTAAGCAAAGTCCAAGTGGACGGGGGTGCAGTGTCATCTCGGGCTCCTTAGTCGGGTCATCGAATGTGCAGATCCGGCGAATCCACAGGTTATCGGAGGCGGATGAGGCTACTGCGATTTTCGTTTTAGCTTATAAAGTTTTCTGTTGTTCCCAATTTCAGACTAGGGTATGGCTTTGGGCCCATAATTCCTACTCATATTCATTATGTTAGGGCCATGGGCAGACCTAGTAAGAGAATATGTGGGTCACATGAACCACCTAAAATATTGATATAAATGTTTTTACATGTAAAAATATGAAATATTTGTAGGATAATTGGTAAATATTGTTAGTTGAACCTCCTAAACCAAGATTCACTTCTCCTCTAAGTCCTTTTTTACTTTTGAATTTTGTTAATCATAGATTTTGAACCATTTCAAAATAATTTCTGGGACGGCCGCTGGTTAGGACTTGAAGTTTTTTGTATTGTGTAAATGGGTTGAATGAGTATAAATGGAGTAATGGAATTAATAAAGTAAACTTTTATAAAAAATAAAAATACTCAAAAACTACCAAAAATATAAGGAATATATCTTTGTATTTGTGGGTGGATGAATCGACGTAAATTATCTTATAAAAAGTAGAATGCATTATGCATGTCACATTATCTCAGTTGCAGAAAAACTATCTATACAATCTCCTGCTTCACATACTACCAAATATTTAGATTATAATTAACTAATTTTTCATAAAAGAGTGATTTGTCATATAAAACCCAATAACCTTCGAAAAGAACAATGGGTTTAATTTTCCATAATACAGGTCATGTGACTTCTATACTTTTCTTTTGTCAAAATCAAGTCACGTGATATACAACTAATATCTGTTGCATCCTATATGGAATATATTCTCTTTTTCGCTTTTCCATCTTTAATCTTATTAATTAGTTAAGCTTTCATCTGATCGTCATCATGTCATTCTTTGTAATTATAATTTATAAACACTAAAATTCAAGTATACCTATATATTAATCATATGCAGAATTTGAAATCTAAATAAGATTATATGCAGATACGATTCACAATAAAAATAATTACAAGGATCGGTCATTTTGAGGAGTTTTGGTTACAATAATTAATATATAAACGTACAGATTATACTGATAATGATTATAAAATAAAATTACTACCTAATTTGTTAGAGCACAGTATACATAAAATGATGCATTTGGCGTAGTCTAAGTTTCTAGTAACTCATCAGGCTGAATTGAGACTTCAGGTATGGTGCAGAAGACATCATGGATTTGGTACGTTTCTTTGTCGTTTACTCATTTTTCATAGTAATATATTTTTATTCATGAGCCATTTTACACTATCTACAAATTCTATAGGAAACTATTTTTATTGCCGTTTAAAGTATTCATGATAAACTATTTTTAAAGTATTTTACGCTGTAATAGTAAAAAAAAAGTTCACACTGAATAAAATGATCCTCGAATTAAAACCCCAAAAAAAAAAAAAAAAAAAACTCTATATCTCAAACGTGTTAAAAAGAATTCACATTTGGGAAGAGAATCAATCTTTCACCAATGCCAATTAAAAATATTCACAATCCTGGAAATCGCATTTTCTATATATTAACTAATACATATTTGTATGAATTAGTTAGAGGTTAGTTAGCATAATGAATCTCTATGTATATATTGTACAGTGAGCGTTTTACATTCAATGAAACAATTTCTCATTCGATTGTTTCATATTAACATGATACCTGAAATTCATTGTTTCATCCAATTTTTCCATCAATTTTCACTCGATCTTGCTTCAATTTTCTTGATTGATTCTTCTTTTCATCTTTAATCTCTTCAATTCGTCTTCTCACGCATTTCTATCGGCGATTTTTTCGCTTTTCTCCTGGTTTCAATTCATTCGAACTCATTTTCTCTGTTTTGAGCTCCCGATACTCATCCATGCCTAAGCGGAACACAAATTCGAAGTATTGCAACTCGACTCCTGATCTTGAGGTTCAGTTCAACTCTCGGCACCGCGATTTAGGTCCAAAATCTCCTCGATCTGAAAAGCATGAGACAAAATCTTTGTTTCCTCCGCCTAAGGTCTCTCGTCTTTTTGAGAACTATGATTCACCGAACAGGCTATCTCCCGGGATACACTGTTGATAAATGCTACAAAAAGCATGGATATACCCCGGGATACAAGCCTAAAGGCAAACAACAGGCTTCTGTCAACTTGATTTAGGATGTTGATTCTTCATACTCTAATGATTCAGTTACTACTCCTGCTCAATCTCACTCAGGGAACACACTTTCTCTCTTTCTCTCAAGATCAACTCCAACAGTTTATTGCTTTCTTCAATACTCAACTTAACAATCACTCTCTTACACCAGCTCCTGAAGGTCTCCCAGTTTCAAATTATGGTGTACCATCCACTTCTAAAGTGCTTGGAACTTTCATTTCTCTCTATTCTTCTTATTTCCCTGGCATGCCTTCTATTTTCACTACTGGAAATGCATTAATTTCTAAGAACTCATGGTTATTTATTTTGGAGCTACGCATCACGTTTCTCATGAAGCTTCCCTTTTTAAATCCACATCGTACCTCACCTATACCTTTGTTAAACTGCCTTCTAGCATATCAGAGAGCATTGTTGGTATAGGTACAATTACACTTAGTAACAAAATCACTTTAGAAAACATTATGTTTGTTCCAAATTTTAAATTTTATCTTTGAAGTGTTGGTTGTCTTACTCGTGATTTGAATTCCATCATTAGTTTCACTCCCACTATGTGCTTTATACATGGTCTTACACGGCGTTGATGACTGCGAAGGGTAAACATGTTTCAGATCTTTATGTTTTAGATCATTCTTCTTTACTTTTTGCATCTATTCCAGGTAACATCATTGCAGTATGTTCTTTTTCTATATGGCATATTAGACTTGGTCACCCATCATTTGATAAGATGAATGTTCTTTCTGATAGCTTACATGTTTCTACTTCAGCCAAGCATGCTTCACATTGTGATATCTGTCATGTAGCTTAACAAAAATGTTTGTCTTTTCCAAAACTTAATACGATGAGTTCTTCATCTTTTGATCTATTGCACATTGATGTTTGAGATCCATTTTATGTTCCTACACGTGAGAGTTTTAGATATTTTTTTACCATAGTTGATGATTATGGCAGAGCTACTTGGGTCTATTTTCTTAAAGCTAAGCCTAATGTTTTGGTCATTTTTCCTGATTTCTTAACATTAGTTGAAAATCAGTTTCAAAAGAAAGTAAAGTCTGTTAGGTCTGACAATGCTCCTGAATTATCATTTGTAAATCTTTACAAATCCAAAGGTATTGTCCCCTTTCACTCATGCCCTGAAACTCCACAACAAAATTTCATTGTAGAACAAAAACACCAACATATTCTTAATGTTGCCAGGGATTTACTATTTCAATCTCATGTTCCTCTTTCTTTTTGGGGAGAATGTGTCCTCACTGCAGTCGTCCTCATCAACTGGTTACCATCTCCCTTACTTGGCAACATGTCACCATTTTAGCATCTGACTTCGAAACCTCCAGATTATCAATTCTTAAAGACATTTGGATGCTTATGTTACAAGAGTACATCAACACAAGGTCGAACTAAGTTTGCTCCACGTACAATAGCTTGTGTCTTCCTTGGCTATCCGGCTGAATTCAAAAGTTATAAGTTACTGGACTTAGAAACTAATGCAATCTCTATTTCCATGCATGTTCTCATTCATGAACACATCTTTCCTTTTGTTGCATCATCTCTTCCTATTGCAGTGAAAGCTTTCTTTTCTAATCTTTCAAAATCTAGTGATGCTTTGCCTTTAGCAAACACACATTCAAATGGTATCTCGCCTTTGGAAAAATAATCTTCATATGAAAGTCGGCCTTATGCAGTTTCATCTTATAGACATAAAAAAACCACCTTCCTATTTGCAAGATTATTTGTGCAATTTCTTCACACTCTCTTTATCCTTTATCTGATTTTCTCTCTTATGAAAAATTTTCTCCTATTCATTTCTCTTTTGTTAACTCTATACTTCAAAATTCTACTCCCCATACTTTCACAAAAGCTAAGAAATCTAAGGAGTAGTGTAAGGCAATGAATGAAGAGTTTGATTCTTTAGAGGCTCTGAATACTTGGGAGTTATGTTCTTCACCTACGGGGAAAACCAGTATCGACTGCAAATGCGGATTTAAGCTTAAAATACTAGCTGATGACACTATAGAAAGATTTAAAGCCTGTTTAGTTGCTAAGGGATTCACATAACAAGAATGGGTGGACTATGTTGATACCTTTTATCCAGTTTCTAAGATTGTCACAATTAAGATGATTCTTGCTCTTGCTACTAAAAGAAATCTCTTTCTACGTCAATTGGACATTTCCAAGACATTCTTAAATGGTGATTTGACTGAGGAGATTTACATGCATTTACAACCAGGTTATGTTGCACGTAAGGGGGACTCTTTTCCTTCCAATGTTGTCTTACGATTAAGAAAGTCCCTTTATGACCTTAAGCAGGCATCCAAACAGTGGATTATTAAGTTTTCTACTACATTGACTGTCTTGGTTTTTCTTAAATTCATGGAGATCACACTATGTTCTTCTTGATCCATTATGGTCATCTCTTAATGCATTCTGATCATTTCTTGATTATGCTAGTGTATGTTGATGACATCATTATTTCTAGTAACAAGGATTCTGCTGTTTCTGATTTCATTGTTCAACTTCGGGAACATTTTAAGCTCAGGGACTTGGGTCAGCCTAAGTACTTTTTATGTCTGGAAATAGCAAGATCATCCAAGGGTATTAGTATATGTCAACATAAATATGTTTTGGAGTTTTTTTTTCTTATGCATGCTTAATGGGTTGCAAGCCCTCTTCAATACCTATGGATCCTAGCAACAAGTTGTCATCCTCCTTTGGTACTTTCTTACCTGATGCAGAGTCTTATCGCATGCTTATTGGCAAGATCATGTATCTCACCATTACTCGTCTAGACATTTGTTTTGCTGTCAACAAACTCTATCAATTTTCTTTTGCATCTTGCTTTGATCATTTACAGGAAGCACATTGTAATATGCGTTATCTCAAGGGCCCCATTGGACAAGTTTTATTTTACTCTTATAATCCAAACATTCAGGTGAAAGCATTTTGTGACATTGATTGCGCTCAGTGTCCAGATACCATATGTTTTATCACTGGTTTTTTATATTCTTGGGTGATTATTTGATTTCATGGCGTACAAGGAAGCAAAAAGTTGTTCTTAAGTCCACTACAAAGGCTGAACATCGTTCTCTCTGATACAACTTCTGAGTTTCTTTGGCTTTCCCGCATGCTAGAAGAACTACAGTTTACGTCTCCTTTTGTCCATGTTCTTTATTATGACAACACATCCGCTCTTCATATTGCCAAGAATTTTTTTTTTTTCACGAGAGAACGAAACATATTGAGTCCCATTGCCAATATGTTCGTGAATAGATTGATGATGGTCAATCGTGCACACTCCATGTAACATCGAAGCATCAACTGGCAGATTCAGTGACCAAACCCCCTTATCCTTCTCTTTTTATAGATCTTATGTCCAAGATGTGTCTAGTGAATATTTTAATACCATCTTAAGAGGGACTATTAACTAATACACATTCGTATATAGTTAGTGAGAGGTTAGATAGGAGTTAGTTAGCATAATTAATCTGCATTTGAACATTTTATAGTGAACATTTTAAATTTCAATGAAACATCTTCTCACTATTCGATTGTTTCATACTAACACTATATTTCTACCATTGCCAAATAAAAATCTTCACATTTTTGAAAATCGCGTTTTCTGAAAATATGCATATAGCTAATCCGAATTTCTTAAGAGATCATAAGTAGTAACCCGAAAATGCAATAGTGTAAGCACGTATTTTATTGTCTCAAAGAAAAAAAAACCAAAACCGAACCAAAAGGAAACTAAACAATATTCCAAATGAGCTTAAACGGTTTTAGTTTTTATAAAACAAAAAAAAACCAGAAAAACGAACGATAAACGATGTCGTGCATAATTTTTATGAGATTTGAAGGCAATATTCAGTTATATTTCAAGTTAAGTTTTAATAATTATTAAATATGGCTGACAAAATATATTCAATATTAGTATAGTACATATATATATATATATATATATATATATATATATATTAATTTTATGTA
>OVBE01004195.1:0-24625 GCA_900406425.1 Iberis pinnata | reverse complement strand
ATAGATTCTAATAAATAAATCCTAATCCTAATAGAAATATATATCCTAATCCTAATAGCCCGCAAGAAAGTTGGAGTCGAAGCTGAAGATTCAAAGATGCACGTATTCCTCTCTCTCCAAATTGTGTACACTGTAACCTGCAGGAGGAGTTTTTCAACAACATAAGCTAGCCGAACCGGAGAGGTACTGATCCATGAACCCAACTCAAGACCTGAAGAATAGATGAAGGAGGGTTTGGAGCAATTTTAGCATCAAGAAATGACCAGATAGAAGCAGAGAAAGGACAGTTGAAAAACAGATGCTCATGAGATTCCTGATGAATTGAGCAAAGGACACAAATCCGAGGAACCGCAAGACCCCAAGAAGCTAATCGATTCTGAGTTGGTAGTTTGATGAGCATAACCAGCCACACGAAAAGAGAGTATCTTGGAACAGCTTCTTTGAACCAAACTAGAGCAGACCAAGGAACCACAACACTATGATCTCTAATTTGATCCCAAATTTGCTTAGAGCTAAAAAGATTCAAGTATTCGCTTGTGGCATTCCTCCATAAGAACACGTCAGGACCTGAATCTGGTGAGGGACAAGGAGTGGATGCGAGTGTGATATGAAGACTAAGTGAGTTAGGAAATCTCGATGGTCTTAAACACCATGCATTAGATCTTACCCCTTCCCTAACCCTTGCATCCTTTCTAATTCCAAAGTTGGACGGGACATTCTCTTCAATGAACATGATTAGTGGCCCATGAGAGGTCCATGAATCAAACCCGAAAGAGCAGGTTACTCCATCTCTGATATCACAACGAAGAAATGGGATTAGAATGTGCTTCAGTCTGAGAAGATTCCGAAATGTTTCGGGATAGTCTTGGGCTATCAGGAGAGAGCCAAAATATCTTAGTTGCAAAAATGTTCGCAGAGATCCACGCAACCCATAGAGAA
Source organism: Iberis pinnata (assembly GCA_900406425.1). Classification (NCBI taxonomy): domain Eukaryota; kingdom Viridiplantae; phylum Streptophyta; class Magnoliopsida; order Brassicales; family Brassicaceae; genus Iberis; species Iberis pinnata. The sequence goes on along the minus strand of OVBE01004195.1, from coordinate 23,686 downwards.
CCTAATTTGGAGAATAAGCTCCATTTAGTTTAAGTTGGAACACTACCGCAAAGTCCTCTAGTAACCTTAGCCCAAGACCTCCTTCTTCATTTGGTTTACAAACATCTTTCCATGAAAATCGAGAACCTGATGCTGAGGCAGGGTTATTTTTCCAAAGAAAGCATGCACACATAGAGTCGACCTTTTCATAGAAAACAACAAGGAGAACAAAAATTTGGCTCCAAAAATTAACTTTCCCGTAGATTACAGAAGCAATCAGCCTTATCTTTCCCGCAAAAGAAAGGAATCTTGCTTTCCAAGATAGCAATTTCTCCCTTAATTTTTGAATGAGATACTGAAGGTCTGACATCGTCAACTTGGAAGGTTGGAGTTGAACTCCAAGATATCTTTTTGGAAAAGTTCCCAGATTGATACCACAGTCATTTGCCATAGATTTACAATGAGAAGGAGAATGGCCAACAAAGAAAAGATCGGATTTTAATCCGTTCATATGAAAACTCGAGACCTCCTTGAATGTGGATAAGATGTGCATAATTTCCAACAAGGATCCTCTTGAAACATCAGAAAAAACTAAAAGGTCATCCGCAAACATTAAGTTTGTAATCATAGGAGAAGAACATTGAGGGTGATGACCTATTGATCTAGATAAAGCTCCTTCATTGAACATTCTGGACAAAGGTTCCATTGCAAGAATAAAAAGGTAGGAAGATAATGGGTCTCCTTTCCTAACTCCTTTTTCTTCTCTGAAATAGCTTGCCAATTCTCCATTCATTGCCACAAAAAAACTCGGCGTAGTAATGCAAACTTTAATCCAGGAGATGAACAACTGGAAGAATTCCTGCACTTCTGATAGTTTGATTATATAATCTCAGGATACATTGTCAAACGCCTTACGGAGATCAATCTTCAACAAAGAGCTTTTTACTGCAGTTTGATTTGTTGTAGTGCCTGATTAATTATGCCTATAGAAGAACATTTGCTCAAAGACTTCTCCCTTTGATAAAAGCAACCTGATGATTAGAAATACAGTACGGAAGTACTAATTTCAGTCTATTGGCAATGATCTTGGAAATTAGCTTATAGATAGTACTACAACAACTAATAGGTATGAAGTTCCCAAGATCAGAAGCATCCAGCGATTTTGGGATTATAGCAATGATTGTGTTGTTGACGTCTTTAAGCATTTGACCACTTTTAAAGAATTCTTTCACTGCTTGTGTAAGGAGACTCCCCGAGATTGCCCAAGTACACTTGAAAAATTCAGCTGTGAAGCCATTATGACCTGGACTTTTATTTTGAGGCATAGAAAAGAGAGTCAAACTTATTTCCTCGTCTGAAATTGGCTTTACAAGAGCAGCCGATTGTTCTAATGAACATCTGAAAGGAAGCAGGTCACTTAGATTAATCAAATCATCTTGTCGTGTTTGTTGAGAAGAACCAATCAGAGATTGGAAATAGGACACCGCATGAAATTTTAGATATGCTAGGGCAGTAAGCCTCTTTCCACTTTGATCCATAAGAAAGTAAATATTGTTGTTGCATTGGATCACTATTTTGTGGAAGAATCCCGTGTTCATATCTCCTAAGTGAAGCCAATTGACTTTGGATCTTTGACAAAAGAAATTTTCCTCTTCATTGAGTAGAACATGCCACCGAGATCTCTCTATATGTTCTTGGGATGTTGTGAAAGAATTTGGAACAGTTAGCAACCTCTCTTGTAAATCCAATACAATTTTCTCTTGCTCTTTTACTCTGCCAGTTATTCCACTAAAGTGGTTTTTATTGAGCATTCTGAGTGGATCTTTAAGAAGTCTAAGACTCCTAACCATTTTGAACTAAGTTGTTCCAGTAATTAAATCTGGATGCCATAGATTCCGAACCAAATTTAGAAAATTCGGATGATCAATGAGATGATGGTAAAACTTGATGGGATCACACATTTCTGGATTAGAGCAGGCATAATGAAGAGACATGGAGCATGATTAGATTGATTTGCTGGCAAGAACTCAACAAATACTTCGGGGAAAGAAGAGGCCCAATGCTCGTTAATGAAAGCATGGTCTATTTTCTTTGATATTGGATTTTCTGGACAATTATTCCACCAAAGGAAGACCTTTTGAAGGGGCTTCAAAAAGATTGGAATGCTGAAGTGCAGTGGCCATGTCTTCTATTCCATAGGGATCAATCGGTAGACCAGAAGCAAATCCTGAGTGATGCTCTAGACATAGAATCTGGTTAAAGTCCCCAACTACAGCCCATGGATGATGAGAAGCTAGGGTTGATGCTTGAAGAACAGCTAGGTAATTTCATAGAGATTGTCTCTCAGCAATTGTGTTGTAACCATACACAAAAGAAATTGTAAAGGAGATGTTTTCTTCTTCTAGAAAGATACCACAAGTGATGATTTGGGAAGATGATTTGTAGATAGTCAAAGTGACTATGGGGTCCCAAAATATAAATATACGGGATGTATTTATGGCTGAATAGTCTCCAATTTTTTTCCAGCCGAAGAGGATTTCTCTATCAATCCGTTTTGAATTCAATTGTTGAACATAGGTTTCCAAAAAAGCTCCAAAAAGAGGGCGATACTGAGATATCCAATTCCTAGCCATATCTTGACGTCCTTGCCTATTAAGGCCCCTCATATTCCATACAAAATACATAATTATATGTTGGATTAAGTCATGGGCTTGCCCCCACATTTCCTACGTGAAACAAGTAGGAAAGGTTTGTCTTCTTCTAAAGGAGGCTCCTTTGCACTTTCCATTGCATTTTGATATGTGGCTTCTTCCACATGCGGATTAGAGGCGTCCTGAGGTTCCGAAGAGATATTGTCCTGCTCTAGGGCAGAATCAGAAGATTTTTTTTCCTCTCCATATGGTTTTGGTAGTATGCTCACGATTTGCTATGGAGGATTCATTAGGTACTATCGGTTGTGAGGAGACCGAAAGCCTGATAGGTGGTTGTGTGGTACGACCATGTTTCCTTCTCTGGCTTTAATGCCTTCTCTGGATTCGATGCCTTCTCTGTCTTGCTATTGATGCAGGTGGAGGGCTTTTAAGGCAATGAGTCTTATCATGGCCAAATGCACTACAATCTGAATATTGTAGAGGAAGCCAAGGGTAAGCAACACTAATTTTAAATTCTCTCCCATTCCTGTATCCAGAAATGACTTTGGTAGGAAGCTGCCGCAAGATATTAACTTCAATTACTAACCGAGCAACTTCAAAGTTTTCCTTGCGTTCTGTTTCGGGAGCTAAGGAGATTGGACGACCAACAGTTGTGGCTATCCTACAAAGACTCTCTTTATTGAACTGGACAATAGGTAACCCTCCGAACTCTAACATTACAGCTGCTTAGGAGATTGGTGGCTTGTCGGAGTCAATGTCAGGTGACCAGGGAGATATGAGCATTGCCAGACTAGCAATATTCCACATGTTTCTGCTCAGAAGAATTGCTCGAATCCTCGGATTAGTGACTCGGAGGAGGAAGGCACTCAGACCAGCTTTGTGAACAAAAATCTGAGGCCCTGTCTTAGCCCACAGTCCTTCATAATACCAATTAGCCTGCTCATATCCGAAGGGTGATAAGGGAAATGAGCGAAGAGGTACTTTTTAAACTCTTCCTTATCAAATTCTAGATTCTTATCTGGGATAAGTACGAATGGAGCGCCAGAGATGTGCTTAGATGGAGAACTGAGGGGGTATCTAGACTGGAAGAATCTTTAACTAGAGACGACCAAGTCTTCGAACCAAGGGGAGGCGATGGAGAAATCGGTGAAGCTTTGGGTGACAAAGGGTCGGTAGGAGCTTCATCAGAAGGGGGAGGTACCAAATTCTTAGGGGGGGGGGGTTGAGCTATGCTTTCCCAAAGGTGGATAAATGGCCTGACCCGAGTTGGAGGAACTCAGATGAGGTTTTGCATGAGCTGCGTGCCCAAACTTTGGAAGAGGAACAATGAGTTTGGGATTCTTTTTCTTCTTGTTGTTGCGAGCCATAGAAAATAATATAAGGAGCAGAAGGAGGTTAAGAGAGGAAGAGAATAAATTTCACCCGCGTCATGAGGCCACACCGGTATTGATAAGATAGTGGAAACCTAAATTGCCAAGAGAGTTATTCTTACCTATTACGCCTCACAATTTAACCATACATGTTAAAAAATAAAAATTATGAAAGGTTTATAAAATTTGAAAAGACCTAAAACCCAAATGGACTATGTTCTAACAACTATAAAAGAGATTTAACGTGATTGATTCATTTGGTTGTATATACAAATAAACAAAAGACATTAGTAAAAGGGCAAAATGTTTTCATAATTCACACATTCAAAATTTTGTAACAAGAATACACACATTAATGTCTTAAGGAAAATATGGCTTTAATTTTTAAAATTATGACTTAAAAACTTATTACAAAATATCTAGGCTGTAAGAATATTGTATGTAAGAAACTATTATAATAAAAAAATTAGATTATAAACAATAGTTAGAATTTGTTTTTATAATGTCACGTTAATTTTTCGACCACAACGTCGGCTTAGTGACCCAAACTCCACAAACATGAAAAAATGAAAAAATACAACGCATTCGTATCACGAATGATCATATTTAATTAGTGATTTGGTAACACAGTTAGGTCTGGGCACAAAACGGATCAGTTTTAAAAATTTAATATTTGTTATTTGCTTTATTTTGACGAAAATCTAATTTAGAGATTTTCTTTGCTCTTGAAAAACACATATATCCAGACTTGCAGATATCCTGAAATTTTACAGATTTTTGCAGATATCCGGTTTTCTCATTTCAATTCAAAAAATAACCAAAAATTATTAACAACTTCTATACAAATATATTTTAATTATGTTAAAATTATTCAATAAGTAGTAAATAATTAAAATCAACTACCTTTTAGATAAACTATTAAAAAAAAGATCAAACGCACATATTAAAAACGATTGTTTCATTTTTGTAAATTGTAAAAGACATAAAAAAAAAATCTATTCTTCCACTATAATTTTTTTAAAATGTCAAATATCTAGACTTTTTGATTCGGATCAAGACAAATAGCGAATTGGATCGAATGTGACGGATAATTTGCCCAGCCCTAAATACAATAGTAAAAATGACAATCATTATCCCACTTGCTTCTTCGTTAGAAACTTCTTAGAACTTTAAAAACATTAAAATGTCATTGTGAAAAATAGAATTAAAACAAATTGTGTGAACAAAAGACTTTCAAAAATTTAAAGTCAACCACTATAGAAGAAGGAGTTTTGATTTGATTACGTCAATACGCGACACTTGCTAAGAAGAAACTGAACACTTTCCATTTTATGTTTTTTTATCAGACCATTGATCATTAGTTACCCATAAAAAAAAAAGATAAAAATTAGATAAGTCAATGGTTCTCCTCAACAGTTCTTTGAACTTCAACAAAGAAAACAGTTGTTAAATTTACTGTCTTTTTGTAATGACAATTTACTGTATAATGCCGACAGTGGTGAGTCGTGGGAACGGTAAACTAACAAAACGTGTCGATTTGATTTTCGGATGTTTGTTCTGTTGACTTTTGTTGTTGTGCGTTGTAGTTTATTTTGATATATTTTTGTTATGCAAATGTATATTTACGAACTACAAAACTAGATCTATCATCTAGCCATCTAATTTTCATAAAAAAAAAACCTAAGCAAATAGTAAAACTAAAAACCCTAAACCAAAAAGGAAAATTCTTTTGCAAATGAGAAGTGACCAATGGTAGTCACCTCTGCATCTATTGCATCAATCAGGATTCAAATCCTGCCGCTATCAAATTGGAGAAAACTATTTAGACACTAAGCTATGACGGAAAAAAAAATCCTTTAAATACCATTAAAAAATTCAAATTTCAAAAATACAACATACTCTCAAAAGTTCCAAAAATATCACACACTCTCATATGTTCCAAAAATACAACAAACATAAAAAGTAAATTATAAGGGTTTAGAATTTAAAATTTTGGGTTTGGATTCGCTAAAAAGAGTTTAGGGTTTAGTTTTGAAGGGGCTAGGGTCTGATTTTGTGGTTTTAGGATTTAAATTATAAATTCTAAAGTTATTTCAAATTTGTGGTATTTTTGAAACAAAAATATTTTGTGGTATTTTTGAAATTTTTGGGAATGTGTGTATTTTTAGAATATCTCTAATTTTTATGGTATTTTTAAGAATTTCCGATTAAAAATCTTAATATATTGACCATGATAGTGAGGGATGAATCAGAACGTTTTTTAACTGAAGGCATACTAAACATTCTTTTACTATTACAAACAATTAATTTATTTTCACGATTTTGATAATAAAAAAATTTATAGCCAACCCCAAAACTGAAACATAAACAATGAAACGAGTAAAAATCCTATAGTTAATTCTATAAATCTTTACATCTTGAAAATTTACATCAAAACATGATTTTTCACGTTATCAAAATATTTATTTTCTTATTAAAAAATCTGAAAATCGTTTAGAAATTGATCGTTCATTTAATTATATAATATAGTATTTATATTGTTTATTGTAAAAATAGAAAAAAGCATCTCTTGATGATAGTAATGGTTACACGTAAGTCAAAATTAACTTTTAAAATTGATAAACTTGAAGATATAGAACGTGATTTTCTTAATAATATAGATTTTTAATTTTATTTAATTGAGAATTATTTTACTATTGAACAATTTTAATCTAGATATTAAAAATAAATCATTTGTTAATTTTCAAAATATATGAGATCAAACATAGAATATTCAATGGTAATTTACGTTGCAACTACTATTATTCATTTTTATAACAACAAAAAAACTACAATAAACATGAAAACGTGATACTTAAATACTTAACATATATAAAAGCAATCATATGAAAAGTTTTATTTTCTTTGATTTAGCTAAAAACTACAAAAAATGATTAATCAATTATAAGGATTTAGATAGGTGCTAGACTAATGCCAGACATTATCAATAAGTGACGATTTTAATTTAGACACTTTCTATGAAAGATTATGATCATTATAAAAGCTAATTAATCTTTCTTGACAGATTAGGAAAGTTAGATAGCTATTTTTATTAGAAAGATTAAATGGGTTGAACGTCAATTAGTCATTTATTGCTATTATTGTTTTCTACACAAAATATATATAGTCTAATAAAGGATTAATTTTTAGGGGTGTCATTCAATGATAGATTTTAAATTAACTCTTTTATATTTAAAACCATAAAAATTTAAAAGTCTAATAGATTCATTTGCAGAGATTTTTAAATATTTGTAAGATTCACTTGGAAAGATTTTAGAAATTTCTGCAGTTTACCTTGGATTTAAAATACATATATTTGTTAATAGAATTGCACCACAACTCATTTCAAATCCATTAAAATGCAAAGATTTTTTTAAAAAATTGTGGTTTGAATAACACTGGATTTTAAAACCTGATTTAAAATCTTTATCGAATAACACACGATTTCGAACTCTATTAATGAATGGATTTCAAATACTATAACCAACAACACTGGATTTTAAAATAGAATTTCAAATCAACTATTGAATAACACTAGATTATCAATCAAATGGATTTGATTTAAAATTCATCGTTGAATAACAACCCCTTAGTGATTTTGATATATCCACATGTTTATATTGTAGATAAATTCCACAAAATACAACAAATTAGGACTGGACATAAAAAAAACCGAAACCGAGCCAAACAAATCGGATCTGAAACCGAACCGGTTATAGGTTGAAAACCGAATGGATTTTTTATTTTTACAGTTTTCGGTTTTTTCAATAAACCGAACCGAACCTAATTAATTTCGGATAACCGAATTAAACTGAAATTCACAAACTAATAACCCTAAATCCCTAATGTCATACTTAAGTTTATGTTGCAGGTTTTTTCGGTTTACATGGGTTTTCGGATTTTTTTGGATTTTTTCGGTTTTTTCAGTTTTTGGATACAAAATGGATTATATAAAAAATCTTAAAACCGAACCAAAACCAAATCTTTAAAAAACGAACCGACCCGATTTTGACTAAAAACCCGAACTGTTTTTATATTTCCCAATTTCGGTTAACCGAAAACCAAAAAAACCGATCCGAAACCGATTTGAAATCCGAATGCCCAGCCCTACTACAAATATAAGTCTAGGATTGTAAAAAAATGATGTCTCAAAATATCGCATTTTCAATTGTTCAAACAATACCATTAAAATGTGTTATCTTAAAAAGTATTAAACATTAAAATAGAATTTTAAAGTTTTGAGTTTGGATTTACTAATTAGATTTTATGGTTCAATTTTTAGATTTAAAGTTTAAATTTAAAGTGTTACAAATAGTATAAATTTTTAGTAGATTCTGAAAAAAAATATTTTTATAACATTTTTAGAATAACTAAGAATGTAGCAATTGTTGGAATCTAAAATTTGAAATGATTATTACCAATGTTCCGACGATCTTTCCGGTGAAGAAGATCACCAGAATTATTGGATTATGAGTGCATCGGAATCCTTGTAACGAGAACTATAATTTGGAATATTCATTTGTCAAATTTGAGTGTAATTTGAATAAGAAATGGAGGTGAAAAGAGAGCAACTCAAACATGGAAAACGTTGACTTAGTGTTGACTAAGTGCAACATCCCACATTGCTTGGAAAACTTTTTCTCAATAGTATATAAGTGGGAGAAGGTATGTTTAAGTTCAATTGAGTTGGGTACACTATGGTGTATTGGAGAGAGATAGGCCACCCACACGCGCGCGCTGGCGCCGACCGACCGACTCGGCGCGCGGGTCGTTGGGAATGTCCCAGTCACAGTCCCAGTCCAAGTCCACCAAGATATATTCTTTTTGGAGAAAATTTCTATGGACTTCTCTATGGATTTTTTGGCCCAAATTATAATATGTCGTCGGTTCAATTTTGTAAATTCAACCAGACCATAACCAAAATTAATTTTGGTTTAATATTATTTCTCTCTAGCTCGTGCATTTGACCGAGTCTGTAACTGTTCCCGAATTTTCAACCTCTTCGCTTGCGCTCCAAGCTCGGTTCCTCTATTTATTTTAACTTCCTCTCATTCATCGATACACTTTTCCCACACACAAAAATCCCTCACGGAATCTTCTCGACTCATCTCTCTCTCTCACGTAAGTCTTCCCGAGATTACACCGTAGAACTGTAAGTTCGTAGACTCCAAAATCGAGTGTAGCGATTCGGTTTTATAAGCGGTTGTTTCCTGGGATTCTTGAATCGCACCGAAACTGTCACACTGCAGACAATTTTTAAAATTAAGGAAAGAGATCATATCTCGACTCTGCTTCTGTTTTTATCACGTTTTTAATCGTTTTATATCGTATTTCTTTAATATGGTTTTTACCATCCTACAGTGATTTGAAATCAGAACTCAAAAATGGGTTTTATTTTTGTGCACCAAATCTTCATTCATAACATAAACGGTTACATAAGCAAAAGCAACATTGGACATACCCAAATGTGCAAACAAAAGTTTCAAAAGAAGATTCAAATCTAGAAAGCGATAGATAGATAACACAAACATAGCTTGATAAAAGTTAGGAGTAATGAAGTAGTTTAGTGCGGTTAAGCACTTGGTAAACTTAATTCCTACTACTTCCTCGACTAACTTTGCATACGTCACCTTATATTGTGACTTTACAACTCGATCCATACCCGCGAACATCACCAAGATGAAAATCGGTGCATCTTCCGACCTCGAGTAGGCCATTACACAAGAATACAAAAGAGTTAGGAAACTGTAGATTCTCTTTGGTAAAACGACCAAAGATTGACTCTCTCTTAAAGAGAGCGAGAATGAGGATCTCTCCTGGTCCTGACAGGAGAAAAATTGACTAAATATCTCAAGTAATGAGACATCTACTGGACAAGTAGTGAAAGCTTTATGCAACTTTTGCACTACCATCGAACCTAAAACCCGACTTGTGGAACTAAGATGAAGGCTTAAGTGATTACAAATAAAATTCGACTCATATGCACAATCACTTATCCTTTTACGACAATCACAACCACCCAAACTAGAAACTAAGCTACCTCTAATCCTATCTCCTTTCAAATCTCTAGAAACAAGAAAAATCAAGTCATGATACCGCAAAACTTGGTCTAACTTGTACCGAAAAAAGTCTGCAGATAGGCAAATGACAATTTTGCTTTGTGGGTTTTCTTTACCTTTACCATGATAAAATTGCGGGTCGTAGTTCATACAAACTCCAAGATTATCCTAATACTATCAACCTCTACAACAACAACATCAATGATAACCAAGACCTGATACCGCAAGTCTCGGCCAAAACAGATATGGTCGTGTTTTAAGATTGAAAGATAGGGAAGATTAAAGCTTTTAAGGTTAATAGAAATTAGCTCTTTGCCGTGAAGATTAGTGGAAAATGGCAATGATTTTGTCTTGGCATAAGAGGATAAGAGACCTTCAACAGGTGATTTCCAAGACCAAACGTTCTTCTGCAGCTTCGGTGTCTTGTAAGTTACATAAACTCGCATCGCCGAGAAAACATGAGAATGCCTTTGGACCGCACAAGACGAGCTCCATCAGTAAGAGGAAAGTTTGTTAGATGCATGACTCGGTCGAGACAAGCAGTGAAGGCTTACAAACATCAGAGGAACCATGGATGAGCATTCCCACCTCCAGAGAAACCCAGATCTGGAAGAGTATAAGAACCATTTAATGTCCATTAGATTCGGTTCCACTTGAGAATGAGCATCACTTAACTCCGCTATGGAAGCCATACGCGACGATGAAGCTTTCAACACAGAGCTCCAACGAGTGCGAGAAGGATGAGGTCTGGAATTTTCTTCGGGATGCGAACCTGAGAGTGATAGAGACGCTGGAATTACACTTCTCTCCGGTACACGACAAGTCCAAGTTAAGCTCAGTGGTCCACCGGAAAGCACATGTTCAGTGGTAGAGACAATGCTCGCCGGAGAAGTGAGAGACATCTAATAGACGGAAGAGAAAGAGCAAAAGAACACAACTGGAAGGCAAAGCGAAACAGAAATGAAAACAGGTGGACCGACGACGGCAAGAACCGCCGCCGCCGGCGTCGAATGCAAGGAAAGAAGGGCCCTCGATTTCTGTGTTTGGGAGAGAACGAGCGGCGCTAGGATTAAGATTACTCAAAAAATGGTTATTTTTAAGTTTTTCTTAGTGTATAATTTAAGAACATTATTATATTACAAATATCACATATCCATGCATACGAAGATATGTTACAATTATTTTATTCACTATATTACACTATTTACTTGTAAAACCATATGTATATCACGATTATAAGCTCTAAACGATTATGCTTTTGATCAATCACTTAGATATTAGCAATGTATAATCGATGTCGACGAGGATGCATTGATGTGATGTATGCCTTTAAAACTTGAGATTCTAAAAACAGTGAACCATATAAAATAAGGAAGCGAGTAAATAGCGTGTAGTTTGTACAAATGGATTGAGATGAGACATGATACAAAAGAGGTTCATTAATTTAGTATCTTAAGTTTAAGCACTAGATATTTGGTGGGGTTTGCTTTTGGAAGCTATTGTGTCTAGAGATTGTTGGTCCACGTTCTCCAACACGTTGGCCAAAACTTTCTATGTAGTGAAACTTTTATAGCCGGGGAGTACACTAATTTTATATAAAAGATATTATTAATTGAGGAATTTCTTCAAACACCATCAAAAGAAAAGAAGTTCAAATTCCAAAAATACCACATACTCCCAAAAGTTTTAAAAATATCATACACTCCTAAATGTTCCAAAAATACCACAAACATGAAAAGTGAATTTTAGGGGGTTAAAATTTAAAATTTTAGGTTTTGGTTCACTAAATAGAGTTTAGGGTTTAGTTTTGAAGGGGGTAGAGTTTGGTTTTGGGATTTTAGGGTTTAAATTTGAAGTTTTAAAGCTATTTCAAAATTAGTGGTATTTTTGGAACAAAAACATTTTTGTGGTATTTTTGGAAAAAATGTGGTATTTTTGGAACTTTTGAGAGTGTGTGGTATTTTTGGAATAAACATAACTTTTTGTGGTATTTTTGAGAATTCTCCTTATTAATTTATATAAGGACTTCAAGAAAATATCATAACAATCAATTTATGTTTTACAAATATCATACATATTGCTAATAAAATATCACTAATATTTAACTAAATAATAATCATTATCATAAAAAATTTAATCTAAAATTTAGTCAATTGTGTTTGAATTTACTAATTAAAAATTTAGTTTAAGTTTAGTTTTTGGTTTTGGGTTTAAATTTTAAAAATTAAAACTCTCTTAAATTCGTGATATTTTAAAATAAATATATTATATAAACAATCGGAAGTATGCAGTATTTTTGGGATTACAAATTTTAAATGATGGTAATTTCAAATTTTCTTCTTAATCTATAATGATTATTAATTTATAGATAAACAAATTATGGGGAGACAGTGTCCTTGGTTTATTATCGATTCAATATATAGACTTGATTCATTTTTTAAAAAAGTCGATGGACTGGCCAACATTTGCGGCTGAGATAGCAGAATTTACTCAATTAATGATGTCTTCAGTGCAATTCAAACTAATTCAATGTGGTCGACTATGGAACACAAAGACATATCTACTTGCAAGAAAAACACTTATGTCGGTTCTTCACCACCTAATTGATATTTTGTAACACATAATGCTTTAAAAATTAGTCTTATCTTCTGTCAAAAAATAAACAAATTACACAAAAAATCAATTTTTAATATAAATAACTAGTTTTCTCTCCTCTTACCTCTTACAGTGCCACATCATAAAAATTTAAATTATATTAAATAAAAACAATTAAATAATACAACTAATATATATATATATATATATATAATATAGTTTATCAAAACAATAGTACAAAGGAAACTGAAGTTGAAATAAAATGAAAATTAAAATACATTAAATGAAAACAGTTAAATGATAACAATAATATATATATATATATATATATATATATATATGTATATATATGTATATTTATTTGTTGTAGTTTATCAAAAATAATAGTAGAAAGGAAATTAAAGTTCAAAGAGAAATAAAACAATACATATATACTAAAAATATAAAAAGAAAATTGAATAATGATTCGATAAATTTTGTTCTCACATAATTTATCTCATTAAAGAATGATATTAAACTGATAAATAGTTATTTTATGAGAGTTACAATTTTTTGAATAAAAAGCTAGGATCCATTGTAATAAAATACAAAGATCAATCTAAAATACATAATGAGTACTATTTCAAGTTCAAACAAAGAAATACCGTATAACAAGTTCATCACATAGCTAATATATATATATATATATATATGTTTTAGGAGTCAAAACAGATTCTTGGCCGTAATTAGTTATTAATGAATCATTTTAATTTAATTTAGGAAATGTAGATATGATGCGATTATACGTGATACACATATATAGATGCATATCTATAATCTATATAGATATAGATATGCATATAACATATTTTGTTCTCTGGAACATCACACACACACAAAAGTGTACCATCTTCAAAACTACTAGCATAAGTTTTGACTTTAGGATTGTTAAGAGGGACAATATCGGTCTTTTAGAAAAGAGAACATGGCCATTGCAGTTGATGCTATTTCCAATATCCTATCATCATCACTTTGTTCATTAGCTCACATGTATCAACAACATGTAAAGGTCACACACATATATTATATATATGTTCTTATATATATATATATATATATATATATGTATATATGATTATTGCAAGAAGAAATAAATGCTATATTTGGGAATGTCTTGCCTTCAATATCTGAACCAAACAATTCAACAAGATTTTCAACAATAAATAGAAAGATATCAAACAGTCTAAATAAACTAAAAGGTACAAATTTTCACATTTACAAGTTTCCGATCACAATTCAAACAGAGTAACACTTCTTATATTGTAAAGAAGACAAATCTATTATTATCGAAAAGAAATTTCTTATCAAAAGGAAAGAACACAATGTTATAATGGTTACGAAAAAAACCTTAGATAAGTGAATAGAAAAAGTTAAAATGCATGTCACATAAGTTAAGCACAGTCACTAGCAATAAAATAAAAGGCAAGATTTACTAAGGACTCAGAGTCTTAACAGATTGTTACTATCCAGACAATACTAAAAAATGTAAGGTTAAAAACAGAAAGCATAACAAATTGGTTTAGAGATAATGTGGATTTTTGGTTATATAAATCCAATGAATATTTTAGTTTTATACCTAAAAATTATACGCAGTTGTGTTTTAGTCAATCACTCTAAAGTTGAATGACATCAAGTCATCAACCGTAAGCCACTAATAAACATAAAAAATAAACGAACCTACGATAATTAAAGATGAAAATTTACCAATAAACAAAAAAACTTAAATCATGACTAATTTACCAACAAAATATACTCTCTTATCTCAATTTTTTTTCATTTGAATTATATTTCTTCTTAGTTAATTAATAATGAAAACCTTAGTTATAAAGTCACAAATATTTTATAATCTTCATGACAAATAAATTCATAACAAAATAACAAAAAACTTAATTATAAATTCACAAAAAGATGATCTAGATTGTTAATACGAACAAAATGATAGGAAAATAAATAATCTGCGCGCGGGAATAACACCCTAGTATTAACTAATTGAATAGTATTTTATAGAGATCATATTGTACTTAAAGATAATTACACTATTGACATGCCTCCACCTACACCTTAAACTTATAATAACATATAGTTTACCTCCATTGGGTAGTTAGACAAAAAAATATATTCAACATGACAAGGAGTGAATAAATTTTAATGCTTTATTCACAAATAATGTTGACCAACATAACAAAGTCAAGTAATAATATTTTTTTTCTTCAAATGGTTGTTAGTTATTAACTAATGAATTGACAAAAAAAAAAACCAAGTTATTGATTCATTAATAACTAAAATTCGGCAATACTTTTGTTGGTCTATTGTTAGGTATTAAAACAGATAATTGATTCAACGTGATCCTCATGGAATGAGAAAGAGAAACGGTGTTTTAATTTTAATGCAAGGTCAATTAGTTAGATATTCATTTATAGCTTCAATATTAAAAATTTATATAGTTCTACCAAAAAAATATATATTAAGAACATAACCACTTTGTATAATATTAGTTATTGTAGTGGGAATATACAATCATATCTCGTTTAAACCCTTTCTTTCTTTTTCTTTTTTTTTTTCTCTTTTATTTATTTTGTTTTACTTATCAATATTCACCCTCTTTAATCTTTTATAAATTAATCATATCAATTCAAATTATCAAATCATAAAAACTCACTTAAAAAAACACATTTATTTTTCTACATCTAACAAGATTAAAATTATTCAAAATGGACTTATATGTTGTAAAATAGTGAATAGTGATTCTAACCTCTAAAATATAAACTCCAAAAATAAATCATAAATCCCAAAATATAAACTCAAAATCTAAAATATAAACCCAAAACTCCAAAATATAAAACCAAAACCCCCAAAATATAAACTCAAAACCCCAAAATATAAACCCAGAACCCTCAAAATATAAACCAAAACCCCAAAATATAAGCCAAAAACTCAAAATATAAATCCTAAACCCAAAATATAAACCCTAAATCTAACAATATATAAACCAGTAGGCCGACTACCTGAATTGAAATGAGTAGTTTGTATATTATAGAAAGAGATGTGAAAAAAATAAAAGCAAGTAAGGAGACACGAGTGAAAGAGAGTGAAGGGTAAAAAAAGATTAATAAAAAGACAGCAACACCTATAGCATAGATGTTACTTAGTGAATTATAGGTTATGTTCTTGTTATCTGTTGCAATTCTCTCTTTTTTTAAAATCAAACTCATCTTTTAATTATAATTTAAAGTTGTGGAGATGAAATC
Source organism: Iberis pinnata (assembly GCA_900406425.1). NCBI lineage: Eukaryota > Viridiplantae > Streptophyta > Magnoliopsida > Brassicales > Brassicaceae > Iberis > Iberis pinnata. The sequence continues at coordinate 7,706 of OVBE01004195.1, read as the reverse complement.
TCCCACATAAAAAATACTAAAGTAGGAAATAACAATACAAATTGCAACACATAAAAGATACTCCAAATCACCTAAGATTGGAAGAAAGCTAATCCTATTGACCATAATAAACATCCAAAGGAGATCATCGGCTCTGCCAACAGTAAACTCAAACTTGGAATGCCTTGTCAAAGACTGTAATTTTGAGAGCAACATTTGCGAATAAACTCCTACTTCATACACTATAAAGACAATCTTCATAGCTACTAATCTCATAAACTTCCTTGCAATTGATACAATCTTGCTACAAGGAGAGACTAGGGAGATACAAAACTCCATAGAGGAACAAGACGATAAGAGAGAACTAACCGCACAAAACGGTAAAATAGAACTAACCGCACAAAACGGTAAAATAGAACCAACCGCACAAGATGGTAACAAAGAACAGGCCGTACAAGACGATAAGGGAGGGACAACCGCACAAGACGATAAGAAGAATTATCGGACCCTGAGTAAGACCAGGCCGTATAGAAGTGGTCTTAATTCAGAAACTTTAGCCGTGTAGGCTATGCTTTTAGATCTTGGGAAGATGACCAAAACATTAGGTCGGTCACCAAACTTAAATCCCATAAAATGATCAAAGAAAGACACTTAAGGTTCATATCAAGTCCAAACTCAGACCCGTAAACAAACTTTGCAAAACAATCACAAGCATCATCAACTACCATAAAAACCAAAATCTGATACCCAAACCTTTATTTAGACGGATATTTGTGTGATTAGATCTTGAAAGATAAGGGAACTTTAGGCTTTGGATGCTAAGAGAAGACCACTCTTTACAGGAGATGAGGTGATGAGGCTCGCCAGGTGTAGATGAAGCCGACAACGACGGTGAACCCATGGCCGGGATCTCTTTGCGGGAAAGGGGCACACTCGACATAGGCTCTTTAACTAAACGAAGTTTATCGGTGGGCAGGACCGAGAAAGATATCTTTGACGCTAAGAGATCCATCATCAAAACTCGGCGTTTTAGGCAAGGGTACGGTGGCTTGCCGAATAGCTTTGGGTTGAAGGTGGATGCGTCGAGAGCCCGAGAAAAAAAAACTGAACAACGAGTATCTTGAGCAAGAAGACTAGAAACAAGAAGGCGACAAGGATGGACGGGGCAGCTCCAGTCGAAACCATTGTTGTCGGCGCCGGAAGCAAGCAAAAAGAGACCCTCGATATTCGTGTTTGGGAGCAACTAGCGGCGCTAGGGCTTTTGTAATTTGTTTGTTATTATTAATTTTAATGCTTATATACCAATAATGTTGATCACCAAAAAACCAAGAAGAAAGTTCATCAAAAATCATATTTTTAAACTGATTATTGTTATATCTTTGATAAAAGATTTTAAACTTTTTATTTCGTTAGTAATTTATGAGTTGACAAAAAACAAGTGACTAATTCATTCATTATTAGATTTGATCAAATACGTTTGCTACTTGTGCACTTGCCACCTATGGTATTTACTTATTAAGAAAACGTTATTAAAAAACAAAAATTCTGTTGCACTTATGTCGTCGATATAAATAAAGATAAACTGAAAGGGAAAAGGAGTTAAAAATTGTATTCTTATTACATAAATCTATTTATTTTTGTTTGCTTTTTGGGAGATCTCTGCCCTTCCGTGAACGTGAAGTCCTATGTACATATTAACGGTCCACCACTTGCTATATACCCTTTTTATTAGAGTCCATACAACAAGATATTATTTCGAAGTTTAATGGACACATATCTACGATATTACCAAAACTACAAGAAAATAAGAATATTTATGACAGGAATTACTAATGGGAAAAAAATCGTTAATAATAACGATGGAAAAACTAACGGTTTTTTTTGTCGTCACTAGTCAGTAAAAACCCATCAGTAATACTAACAGATTAATGATGGAAATTTATTGACGGATTTATTCCGTCACTAACCCATCAGTAAATTTGTCTGATTTATATTATCTGTTGTTAGCCGTTACCAACAGATATATTCAGTTTTCTGACTGAATAATCTGTAAGAAAAAAGTTCTATATAAACCATAATATCCCCTTTCATTATTCCACAACTTTTACAAACATGCTTATAAAATGTCTACTACTCCTTATCCAGAGACAACTTTTGAACGAGGAATATTCAAATGGTGTTATGAAGTTCATGGAATTATCATGTCGACAACCTCATGCACAAAGCAGTCGTAAGTTAACATGTCCATGTTCTTTATGTCGAAATTATCATCATCTCATGATAGATATAATATTGATTCAGTTGTATGTGAATGGTTTTATGCCGATTTATAAGATTCAGTATTTACAAGGAGAAAGACTTGATATTTTGGTAGTAGTAACGGTAGCGAATCATTGGCCAATAGGATAGGAGAACCTAGAACGGATTTAGATTTCAGGATTGGTACGGTTCACATGATTAATGATGTTTAGAGAGAAAATATAGAGGCGGCGCAGGTTTCATATGAAGAACCAAAATTAGAAGCATGACAATTTTTTGGTATGTTAGATGCAGCAAAACAACCATTATATAGAGGATGTATAGATGATCATTCACTTTTATCATTTGCAAGTAGGTTGATGGGGATAAGGACATACTATAATTTGGCTGAGGATTGTGTTGATGCAATAGCCAAGTTTATGAGGGACATCATGCCAAAGGATAACACTGCTTCAGGTTCAAATTACGAGATACAAAAACTTGTTTTGGGGCTTGGATTATTATATCCGGTTATAGACGTGTGCATCGATAATTGTATGATTTATTGGAGACGTGATGGAAACCATACAAATTGTCAATATTATCGCAAACCAAGGTATAAAGATACATGCGGTAGAGTTTCAGTGCCTTACAAGAGGATGTGGTATTTGCCACTAATAAATAGGTTGAAGAGGTTGTATCAATCTCAAAGAACATCTGCGACAATGAGATGGCATGCTGAGCATAGATTTGATGGAGAGATTACACATCCTTCTGATGCAGAGGATTAGCGTCATTTTCAGTCTACATATCCATATTTTATATGTGAGCCACGAATATTTATCTAGGATTATGTGCATATGGATTCAGCCCTTTCAGGAAGTATGGTAGGCAATATTCTCTATGGCCAGTCATCGTGACACCTTACAATTTGCCGCCATCTTTGTGTATGAATCGAGATTTTCTATTTTTCTTTGTTCTTGTAACTGGGCTAGATCATCTGAAACTATCGGTTGACGTGTTTTTGCATCCGTTGATATATGAGTTGAAGACATTATAAAAGTATGGGGAAGAGGTGTATGACGTGTCGTTACAACAAAATTTTTAAGATGTGGGCGGTTCTTATGTGGACTATAAGCGATTTCCCAGCGTATGATATGTTATTTGGATGGACAGCACATGAAAAACTAGCGTGTCCATATTGTAATGACAACACCGATTCATTTCAGCTGAAGAATGGAAGAACAACAAGTTGGTTTGATTGTCATCGACGGTTTTTGCCCCAAACTCATCCATATCGTCGATCTACTATGTTATTCACAAAGAAGAGATGTGGTGTAGTTCCACCACCTGAATCAAATGACACAGATCTATTAACTCAAATGAGAGATTTTGGTGTTGAAATGACCAATGATGCTAGTGTTGGTGGAAATGTCCACGTCAATGTTGAGTTTGCAGGAGAACATCATAACTGGCACAAGAAAAATATATTCTAGGATTTTCCTTATTTGGAAAACCATTTGTTGAGACATAACCTAGATGTCATGCACATTAAGAATAACTTCTTTGACAACATTATAAACACCGTACTAAGTGTCCAAGGGAAGACCAAAGACAATTTGAAGTCTAGATTAGACTTGGCAGACATTTGTTCTCGTCCTCAACTTCACATCACGGATGATGGAATTTTTCTAATTCCTGCATTTCGATTACTAAGAATGCAAATGATGAGTTCTTTGACTGGATTATTCATAGGGTAAAATTCTCCGATGGATACGCATCTAATCTGAGGAATTGTGTTGATATCAGAGAAGGCAAGTTCATTGGAATGAAGAGTAATGATTGTTATGTAGTAATGCAACGCCTTCTCCTATTTGTATTTGATCATCTTTTTTGAAAGATGTCCACGAAGCCATTGCGGGTATTAATTAAGTCATTTGTGTACATTTTACTTACATGTTTTAATTTTGTATTACTTATATATTTTTTTGCATCTACAGTGGTTGGAGCATTTTTCGTGACATTAGCCGAAGGACTCTTACCACGGATGGTATTTCCACTTTACAGAGGAATATACCAATGATCCTTTGCGATTTGGACAAGATTTTTCCACTGTCCTTCTTTGATGTTATGGAACATCTAATGATTCACCTTCCTCGTGAAGCATCACTTGGTGGTCCGGTTCAATATAGGTGGATGTATCCCTTATAGAGGTACATGTTCCACTTGAATAAGAAAGTCAAAAATCTTAGTAAAATATAGGGTTCTATTGTGGCACAGAGCATCAACGAAGATGCCACACATTTTTCAGAATATTACTTTCCAAAAGATGTGCAAGCCATAGAACAAGTTGACATGACGATGATGGACAACATCCTACATATCCAGCTTATGTCCCTAGTATGTCCCAACAAATTGGACGACTTAGCGAAAACATATACATACGTATATCCTCAATAATTGTGAAGATATGTTGGAGTATGAAAAATAAACATGAATACATTTCACTTTTTGATCTTTTTTCGTTCGTATTGTGTATATAACATGTATATCTTAAAATCTTGTAGGATATACATGGAAATGGTTCGTGGTTACTTCCCGAATAAATCCGAAGACAAAATAGAAGCTCATAAACAAGAAGAGTATTTTAAGTGGCTGCAATATTTTGTGAGTGTTTGTTTAAATGCAGTTAAATTCAACATTTTTCATATATTCTAAAATTTTATAAATTTTGTATATATATAGGTTTGAGAAGAAACATCTACTGGTCAAATGTTTCCAACATGGTTGCTTGAAATCGCGAGATGGCCGAACAACAATGTTACGTTCTAACAAGCTATTGCACTAGAGGATTATTAAACCATGATATATCGTCTACTTCCGGAGATGTTGTGTATTACGGCATTCTTCGAGAGATATTGGAGGTCCGATATCCAGGGATGTTGAACATACGATGCGTTGTCTTCATGTGTGATTGGTATGATCCAACTGATGGTAAAAGTGTCAAAGTAGACAAATTTGGCTTAACTTCGATAAACTCGCGTAAGAAACTTGGGAAACATGATCATTTCATTCTTGCTACACAAGCGGATAATGTACAATCTTTGTATGTAGTTAATTCAATAAAATATTATCTTGAGTATAACATATATATCCTCAACAATTGTGCATGTATCTTACATTGGGTACCCCCACATCTCATCTAGGAACGATCTTTGGATAATGGTAACACAAATCAGTCCTAGAAGAATGATATAAGGCGTTTATGAGCATGACCCGCTACAACCATTGGAAATGGTTCACTAGCTGAGATTCAACCTTCTATGGACGTCAATCTTGTGGTGGACTTCACAATATTCTGTGATTTAGACGTCGTTATACATGACGTGAACGACGAGTTTCATATTATTCACCATCTTCCAAGTAGATCAAAATTAGCTTTGTAATAACATATTGTGTTTTAAAACTTTTTGTATTGCTTGAATATTTTTAATGAATAACTTTAACTTCTATATATTTTTAAAAATCACAAGCACCTTTACTAAATAACGTAAACTTCTAAAATCACTAAGAAATTTTATAAAACTATGTCAGAAATACATACATTATATTTATAAGCATGAAACCATAAATGTTATATAAAAATATCTTATTACTGACGGTAATCCTAAATCCGTCAGTAATGAGATAATTTTTATTTTTCAATTTCTAAACATGTGTCAATGAATAAATTTTAAAAATCATTAGAGAATTATATAAAACTATGTTAGAAATATACTTATAAGCATATAATTATAAAATTTTTTAAAAATATCTACTTACTGATGGATTACTAAAGGATCTGGGGTTACCCGTCAGTAATCTGTCATTATTACTGACGGATTAGTAACGGATAACCCTAAACCCGTTAATAAGTCTTAATTTGAGGTTTCAAACCCTAAACTTGTGTTTCAATTTTAATTACATAATTATAGTAAAGATAATAATTAATCAACTGATTCAGTTTTTTACTTATAAAAATTTTACTTAGTTATTCGAACAACATTTTACGATACTACATAACATAGGATGTTTATAACCAAAAATGTTTCTAAACGTATAATAGATAAAATGTAAAGTTCGGAATTAGAAAACATGAAAACATGAATTTTTCAGTTGTGTTCGATTACTAATGCATTATAATACTTAATGTGTTACCATTCGTTTGTATTTGGAACCGTAATCACCAATAACAAAAATAATCAGACCCTAAATGAATCCCTAAACCGTTTTTTAAACTTGCTGACAGATTACTAACGGGTTCGTTTGAAGACTGCCAGTAATCCGGCAGTAATTTTTTTGTCAGTTCTTCGTATTCACTAATTACTAACAGATTACTGACAACCTTCATATGCATCTGTCAGTAATACATTAATATTTTCAACCAATCACATGTTTGAATTTTTGACGGATTTTTCACTTTTACCGCGTTTTAACTTCCCAAAAATTTTGGAAACCTGCAAAAATGCAAATTTTTAGTTTCTGACGGGAAAATGATGGATTCACCCATAAGTTTTTATGATATATATATATATATATGAAAACCATACTCTTCTCCTTCACTTTTCACGCGAAAAAACAAAAAAAATCGCCAAAACCTCTCCAAATCTTCCACTTCTAGCCGATCAGTGATGGATCCAAACTCAATGTAAATTGTATTAGCTAGATTTAAGTTGTTTGTGTAGTTTTGGATGATTTGAACGATTAGTTTAGGATATATGAGTAGATTTGGGTTTTGGAAATTTTGAGATTTTTGATGGATTTAGAATGTTAGATTCATGTTTTGAATGTGTTGCTGATTGTTATGTCTGTTAGATATATGTTTGAAATGAATTAAAAATGTTTAGGATTTAGGGTTTTGGTAAGTTTTAAAATTTTGTTTGGATTTAGGATTTTTAGATATATGTTTTTAATGTGTGTTTTGTTAGTGATGATTGTTAGGATTGTTAGATATATGTTAGAAATTAATTAGAAATGTTTACGGTAAATTTTGTGTTTTTTTATGTTTAGGGTTTAAGATAAATTTTGCATATTTAGATGAAGATTAAAAAGTTTAAATTTTAAGATTTAAATAAAAGTATAAATACTACTTTTAAAATTAAAATTTTATAATTTAAATTGTAAAATATAGAGTATAATCTTTAAAGTATAATTTTAAAATATAATCATTTTTAAAATTTAAATTTAAAGTGTAAGATAAAAATATATATTTTAAAAATTATTTAATTTTGAAATTAATATCAATTTTGAATAACCGTAATCTCAGCAATTACTATCGTTTTAGATACAATGGCAGATCTTTTTACCCGTCCACATCGGGAGGAGATGTAGGAACGTCCTCCTTGGCACGGTGGTGCCTGACTTTCATGCACCATTCTATCAACCACTGATAAGCTTAGAATTTAATCCTAAAACTAATGCTGCAGAGAACAAATCACGGTAGCACAGTA
>OVBE01004194.1:0-24627 GCA_900406425.1 Iberis pinnata | reverse complement strand
TGGCCACAATGAGACGATCTACATTCTGTTTTTTCGGATTTAGGATCTTGCCAATAAAAGACAAGCTGTATTCCTGGATTAAGTTCTCGTCTGCTAGGTCCGGTAACAAGATGGGATCATCATCATCTTCGTGAAGAATGTCTTTTTCCTTGTGAGAACGCATTCTTGTTAATATCGTTCAAAGGAACAATATTAATACTGCCTTGTTCTAAAGTAGCATTGGACGTATACGTAGCAGTTTGTAACTTACCAATCAAGGATCACAATAATAACGAAGCAAGGATCAATGATCACAATAATAGAAGTTTGTTCTATAGTAACGGAGCAAGGATCACAATCTTGTTACTACGAGCAGTTTGTATCTTACCGATCACAAAGATGATCGATACAATAAGATCACATCGATGATCACAGTAATCAAGGGAAAAACAATCACAAAGATGATCGATCAATTCTCCGTGACTAAGGTATATGGTGCTGGTCGTAGTGAGACGTTGATCGTGGTAAGTCGTTGAAGAACTCCAAACAAAATTCGCAACTCGCCGGAAACCTCGCACGGGAGATGTGCCGTCGTGATTGTCAAGAAAGCATATTAGAGTTTCTGAATAGGCCTCGAAGAAGGATCTGCAATGCGTCGGATGGTGCGCCAGAGTGAGCGAAGGTTGGTGAGCGTTGAACGTCTGGTAGGAGCTCGCCGGAGTGTTGATCGGAGATGATGAAACGCGCCGTCTTCAAATCGCCAGGTCGTCGCCTAGGTTTCCAACAATAAATCTTATATTATCGACAATAATCTATTAAAGTTCCTCCTTAAAACCTATTAAATATTAATATTTTGTATTACTATTAATTTAATTTAATTTTTTCAAAAAAAAAACATTAAATTTATTTTACTATTATCTTATATGTCACTAATCTAATAAATAAATAATTTTTTTTGAAGATAACAATATCTACAAAATTAAATATTTCTCTCTATTGGCAAACACAATTAAAAAATTATTCTTCAATTATATATATACTATATTAGGACCCGCGTGATACGCGGGTAAAGTGAATTATTTAGATTTTAAAATCAGTGTGATTATATATTTTAATCGACGTTAAAATCCAAGTTTAGTTATTATTATATTTTTTGTAAAACATTATCTTAAATATACATAGTTAAATTAGATTATTTAAAATTATAAGAAATGATTATTTATATATATATATATATATATATATATATATTATGTAGTTTCCATTTTATATTAACATAGTTTGGTATAATGTAGTTTCCATTTAAAAAGCAATACATATTTCTTTCTTTAAATTTTATACTATTAATCTTTGTAAATTGTATATTTCTCGTTATTTTAATCTTATAATATATGTTTGAATTGTATAATTAATTTTTTTTGTTATTATATAGTTTCCATTTAGAAGAACATTAGTTTTTTCCTATTTTGTTATTCTATTATTTTTGGAAATTAATAAACTAAAAATAAGGAAGTTTCCGCTAGTTTAAAATATTACATTAACGCATGTGATAATTTTAATTAACAATGATATTTGTCACGATTTCATGAATTATAATTTTGCTTATGTGTAGCGTTTATGTTAAACGCGTTTCGGTTTATATATATATAAAGACCAAAAATCTTCATTTAAAGTTTCTTAATTTTAAAATGTTAAAATAAAGTTGATATATTAGCTACTATTATTCAATTAATTTAAAATTTTAGAATTATATAACATTTATTAATAATAATATGCTTGATTTGAAAAGAAAACTTACCATCGTTGTGCAGCTTATACAGTTGATTATGCACATGCATTGAGTTTTAACCGGTAGATTTTTAAATAAGTTTGGACACAAATATCTTGAGCCATACAAAGATCTGCATTTGAGCTTACTACTATGATTTAGGAATTGTATTTGACAAATTATAAATTTATTTTGTTCACTACCAAAGGAATTTTCATCATCAGAATTCACAAGCCAGGTGATACAACTTTAAAAGATACATTCTTTTAATCCTAGAAGAGGAAAGTGAATAACACAAAACAAATCAAAGAAAAGAAAAACCCAATTTGCAAAAATTACACACCCATATACAATAATGAATATTGAACCCAAATCACAACTCACAAGTGGCTCGTTAGGTGCTTGTGTCGTCGATAGGTGCACCGGTTCTAGCCTGCGATATGCGGTTTGCATAGATGGTCACTAGACGAACCTGCGTGCTGTTTAGACCTTCCAAATACGGTAAAAATGCCTTCCCAAGCATTATATATATGTCTACCAGACAGAACACCACTGTCTGCAAATTAACACACAAATCCCAAAGAGTAAGTCACACGAGATAGTAAGTCAAGTTTGGTTTCAATTCGTTTACCTTGCGGACATCTGCACTTGGGTTCCCAAATGCTTCAAAAACCGCAGGCAAAAACGAAGACAATTGATCCATTAATTCCTCTTGCGTCAGCCTACCCACAAGCTGTGTACACAAGAAGCAATATGTCTGTTTTAGTCAGATCAACCTCAGGACAAAACCGTAAAAATCAGGAGATCTTACCTTTGTTAAACAACTGATGCAAGCCACAAGAGTTTTCTCATCTTCTGTTACCAATAAGGGGACAATTACCTGAACCAATGTTTATAGATTAAATCAACTACAAAAAAACAAAAGATGAAGCATTAAAACCAACTCCAAGTACATACGCTTAGGCATCTGAAAGGATCGTATTGTGTCAGAACTGTGGTCAAACATTGCTCAGCTTCACTTGCAACCTGACAAGACAATTATATATGAGATCCTGATACATGATAAATTATAAAGGAGTGGACGAAAGCACGCAATCTGTTACTTCTGGAACTGTGTCCTTCGAGACATGAAGCAGCTTCTCAATCAATATTTCAACAGAATCTTCCATGGCATCTTTCTGAAATTATCAAGCAATTTATTATGTGAGAAGGTATTTGTCATTTTCACAAAGCTACAAGTATCAAGCCATTAACATGTTAGAGATAAAAGGTTAATGAAGCTGAGTAAGTAACAAACCTGGCTCTTTAGCATTTCAGAAATTAGCGAAATACCAAGCTCTCTTATTGAAAAATCTTCATCATCAAGCACTTCAAGAACCACTGTCAAAATCTGATTGAAGTACTGAGAATAGAGAAATAGGGAATATCTGTTAGGATTGATAAGCAAGTTTATGCGGTAAAGTCATTATGAACAACAACAAAAAACTAGAATCACCTAAAGAAACCACAACCAATGAATACAGCTGCTACCATAAGCTAAATCTTTTCATGGTTAGACGTGTTAAGTTTCTAGTCCTACCATTTTAAAGTCACAGAGGAATCTAATCGAACAACTAAGTTTACTAACACACATCTTCCTCGTCTTACCCAATCTCATTTAGCCTTGTAAATGCATGGACTAACTGAGACATATTGGAAGCTACCACGATCCTTCAGGACCAATTATTCTAATTAGTAAAACCAAGGGCTCATTAGGTATACCTTGGTCCAAACTGATTCTTCGTTAGCTACAGAGGCTTCAATTAATTGCTGGAGACCAGATTTCTTGCCCGAGGAAGGGCTTCCATCACTCCCATTTATCTGCGAAAGCATGATAATCAGACATGCCAGAGAAAAAACGATAATGACTTTTAGCAAATGTTACAATTGTTACTTACCATATGTAGAATCTGAGGAATGCTAGGTCCATATTCCTGTCTTGGGCTAACTTCAATAGACGAAAGCATGTACTGACTCAAATCTAAATCACGAGTGACTTCATTATCATGTCTTTCTTCTAAGGATTCAGTGTTTGTCATATTCAGACCATTTTTCTCCAAATGCGGTGGAGATAAGCCATCCAAGTTTTCGTTTTTGTCTGATCTTCCATTAGGGCCAGTTCTTGATATCAAATTCTGGCTAGCTGAAGTTAATGTGTAATCAGAATCCTTTTGGTTCAACACATCACCAGCGGCACTGAACCCACCTCTGAAGTTCTGATACAATTTGTCCTGAGTTCCACTGGAAACACTTTGACCAACACCACCAGTGATCGTTGTAGGCTCAAGGGAAGAACTCCACTTCCTGTCACTATCACTATCAACAGAACCCCCAGAATACCGGCCAAGGAATATATTCTTCTTGGAAGCACCAGCATATCCTTCTTCAGAAGATGTCCCAACAGCATCAGATGGGTCATAAGATTTTATTCTTTGTTTTTCTTTTTTACTCTGCATATAGTTTAATAGGTCCACCTCGATACGGGGAGTATATTGCTTGAGGGCTCTTCTCAAAGAGTTTTGCTCCTCAACCGATAAACTAAGAATGTAATTTAGCAGTCCCGCAGAATCATAATGATTATAAACAGATATAATGCAAGTAATGGAAGCTTCTTTTAGCTTGGTGTTTTTGTCGCGTGTCAACGGGGTCAACTTTGCCAGCCACAACTTAAGGATGCCGCTATTACCCGAAATTTCAGGGTTACCAGCGTACCTGTTAAAGGAGTTGATGGCAAATTCGATCACAGCTAATTTAGCCTTTGGAGATCTCTGCTCATCCAGTGAACGAAGCAATGCAGGTAAAAGGGAATCTACACTGTAGGTTTTGCTGACAATTTCCAAGGTTGACGAGCAAGGTTGTCTAACAACCTCTTTAGGATCGATTAGCCGTGAAAAGACATGGGGTAAGATTCGTTCCATGTAACTCTCAAAAGGCTTTCGGCAAGATGGTATAAGATCCGCGAGTGTCGAAAGTGCTGCTTGTGCAACCTTGTGATGAGGATCATCCAAGTGCCGTAGGAATAGTTTCATTACTTTCTCAAAACTTTGGATCACTTCTTGAGCACCTTTTGGGCCTTGTTGAAGCAGAGTTTGGAGAAAATTAAAAGCTGCAACTCTTGCACACCAGTCAGAAGTTGAATTCAGTCCATCGTTAAGGGCTTCGTTCAGGGAAGCCGGACCATCAACATAATTTGACATCTCACCAAGTTGCAATTGACTATCATCAAAACTCCTCCTCCTGCCTGCAGACACTCTTCCCCCAGCATTTTTCCTCAAAAGTGGTCTCTGGAAATTGGGAACATGACTAGCGTTTGAATCCCTGTATGTCAAATCTCTATAAGCAGTATCCATCTGCTGTCTGTCAAAATGACCCGCCATAAATCGCCTCACCTCCCTGCCATTGTTGTTGTCCTCAAAAGAACTTCTCTCTGAGACCCGTTTAGCTGTCAAGGATGAAAAGGTAGGATGAGACTCGGACAACAGATTACCATGGTATGATTGTCTTCCCGAGTCCTTTGAGGCTTGAATTTGGGTGATGATATCTGACAAACCAAGGCCACCATTGCGGTTACTGCCTTTGTTGAAACTACGCGTTGTTTCAGTAGTCGTGCTACTTGTGAGACTATTGGATGCTGGAACAGCAGCATGAAATGAAGGATCACGAGACGAAGGAGGGTCAACTCCTGCACCAGGAGAGAAGAAAAAAGAGATAAAACTTTAGCTGTGCAAGGACGTTTTAGCTCATATCAGAGAACATTTCGAAACAAAATATAGTCTCACAAGGAAAGAAACTTATACCTAGATCCAAACTACTCGAACGAAGGGCTGCAGGATTCTGTCTATCAGATATATGCAGTCCACGGAGCATACTTTCAATTGCACTGACCTTCTGCTTGCTTGATTGTAACACACTTTCCAGACTACGTTCAGAACCTTTAGTTAGATCCTTTGATTGGGATAGTAGTAGCCCGGAAGACAGAGATCCTCCCGAAGATAAAGTTGAACTTCTATCCATAGCGACTATAGCTGATGTTCCATAGCCAGGTAGATTAGATGGAGCAGACGTCTGAGAATATGATGGCTGGGAGTGTCTCTCACGGACAGACGGTGAGGCGTGTCTCCTATGAACTCCACCTTCTTCATTTATTAGCTGAGAACATGTGGAATGTGTTATCGAGCCTCGTAAATGCTAATAAGTAGAAGCTAACGAGTTCAGGAGCCTTACCCTTTGAATGACAGGATCGAAGGAGGAAAACAAACGACGAGAACGATCCGGCCAAGTTTTTGCAAACAATCTGTAGCACATTCTAGCAGTTGCTCGTACCTGTTAATCAGCATATAAAAAGCTTCCAATGATAGATGGGCAATACAACAGAAACAAATCATTTAATACTACTGATCCAAACATACATATTAAAAGTTGCATTGAACCCTAATCACTGCCTTCCCACAGAGATGAGACAAGGAACTACAAACATACTTCACTAATAGCATCTGAAACATATAATCTATTAACATAAAATTGCTACCACAAAACTACCTCACTCATAGCATCTGCAACACAGCATCTGATCAGATCTTCGTACAAGTCAACTGATCGCTGAATTTCTGGAGCATCAGGCCAATGTTCGAGCGTTAACAGTGCATATTCACAACATCTGTATATAAAAACGGGATCAACTTCTGTAACATCAGAAACATTATGGTTGATGCAAAGGCTCCAGTATACCTTGCTCGCAGAACTGCATTACGGTCATGTTTTGCTGATTCAGCTATGCGAGGAAGTACACGGGCAGCTTTGCAGTTACGCAGCATCTAGGATAGCAAGAGAGCATCTGAGTAAGCGCAAAACTTAGACAAGCAGGCAATATTCTAAAAACCATAATAAGAAGAGCTACTAGCTAATAATTTACTGTTTTTATGCAGTTATCAGCAGATTCTGCAATCACAAGCACAGTGATCACAACCAGCTTGAATAGCACCTGATTACCAAATAATAATATTAAGAAACAATGTACATGCATGTATGTCATATGATAGTAACTGATGAGGGGGTTAAGCTTACTGGAATAAATATCTCTGCGCATGCTTCAAAATCTCCCAGTAGCTCTTTCGATAAGAGACACAAGAGATGGCAAGCCTATGAACATGAGAAACAGCATATGAAGGAAAGGCAATGGCAGAAATGGTTATCAAGACACTACACAAGATAACATTGCATTCATCTAATATACTGGAACCGTACCTACTAAGCACAACGTGCTATTCTGACTAAAATAATATAAAGTTTAGTGAGATGCAAGGGTGAGGGCATAGAAAAAGATGAATTTTCTACAAACTATTTACTCGATGAAAATAACATTCCTCACCAACATGCCAAATCCACAATATGTCTTCATTGCGGGACAAAGAAGAATTACAATGAATTCCAAATCCTACTAATAAAGTATTAATTCGGAAATTTAGCAAACCTGCTTAACAATCGTAGATCTCCGGTCAGATAATTGTGTACTTAAGGGACCAACAAGTTGTTTCAGAAGACCTCGAAAGCAAGAGTAATCAGTCGCCCCTTCAACACAAGAAAAGAAAAAAAAAATTCCATGAGATGGGACGCAAGAAAATTCCTCCACTGCTAGCAGAAAATATAATGGATAGCAATCAAAGCAAATGAAACTTAATTTAAGAAAATAGAGACAGAAAATGACTAAGTACCTCCTGCAACAAGTCCTTCAACCCTCCGCATAGCTGAAATTCGCAATGACCAGTCTTTCTCAGGGACGAGTGTCAAAGCAATTTTCTCAAATTCTCGTATCAGCTCCTTCTCTGAGTACACTGTCACTGGCTCAATTGGTTTTTCGGTGATGTCAGCATCTCCTGAGATGCAAAGATACAAAAACAACCAACCGAAATGGAAACATTACAACAATATTTTTTTCTTTAATTTTGTTCAAGAAAACCACTCAAAAGTGTCAACTGAAGAATCCAACATTGGTTACAACATCTATTTTTAGATTTTAAGATCTTAACCTCCAAATAAAGAGTTCTCTCTTGTGGAAGTCTTTGCTTTGGGACTGCTTTTCTTGGTATTGAGACTTGATGCCTTAACCTCGTTAACAACATGTTGACTACTACGGTTATCTGTAGAACGTTGTTGTGGCTCAATACGTTCCAGTCTAGCGTTAATATCCTTTACCTGATTTAAAATAGCAAACGATTTCTAGCAAAGAGCGCCCAAAGACAGAAGTTCTACTATTCTTTATACTTGGTTTAGTTATGATACAGATTGAAACTAGTAATACACATTACGCGTTCTCGCTCTCTACGTGAATTAATCTTAATCTGAGAATTACCATATATGATGGAAGATGGTGGCGCTGAAGCTCTTCCCGAAATTGAGACCCACCTTGCATATACATCTCCTGAAAGAAAACTGAATCATGATACTAAAAGCAGAGACGAAGTAGAGCATCTGAACTCTAGATCTTATGAAATCTCTAACACAAATAGACAGAGCTCCACAGAGAAAGAGAAATTCTCTCATCAAAGTTCCATACTGAAATGAAATACTCATAACCAGGTTTGAGTGAATTGGGATCGCTAATAGGAAGTTCTTAACAGTAAAGATGTAAACAATAAATCACTTTGAGGAGTTGTAAAGGAGTTCAACTTACCTCAATGCACAGAATTGCAGCTTCCCTAACTGCTTGATTTGGGTCATTTAACATCTGAAGTATCTGATAGATAAGAATATAGTTCAGTTCGATCTAACCTGCCTTACCAAATGAATACAACAAATTATAAATCATCCAAGTCAATACCGGAGCAAGAATAACACGCTGGAGAGGGAGTTCCGTGGATGCAAAAAGACCAATTGCGGATGTTACAGTACGCGCAAACTCTTCACGCACTCTCCAACTCTTATGCATCCAAGCATATGAACCCGCTCTTTCAACTATAATCGTCGGAGATGAAACCTATAACATAAAGAAACTACGTGACTTAGGCAATAAGCCGACGAAAATGCCTTACATAGACTTCAAATTTAGTAATTCTCATTTTTCACCTCCATGAGAGTTGTCAACAAACGCCTAGCCGCATCCCTAACAGGTTGTTTGCTATCTCCCAAACGCTCCACAACGGCAGGCAAAAGCGCGTTAAGGTGAAGCTTAAGATGCTCACCGGCGAGAACGGCGGCGGAAGCAAGCGCCTGAAGCGCACCTTGAGAGACTCTAAAATTGCTATCCTTAAGAAGATCCAAACAACAATCAACGAGTGAAGTCACTTCCGCTGAACTCAAGCTCTTTCTAGAAGCTTCGAGAAGTTGGTGTAGCCGTTCAACGGCAGCCATGCGCTCCTTAGTGTCCTTGGCTCGCGCCATTTCAAGCGCTTCCTCCATCACCAACCACCGAAGATTTTCCGATCTGAGTATCCTCCGTTCAGATCTGCCTAATTATCCAATGAGAGGAAACACAACAAAAAGGAATCGAGCCAATGAGGGATTCTCGATGAACAGCGAGAGAGAAAGAGAGAGTGTAATGTGATGTGTGTTTAGAGAGAGAGAGAGAGAAAGCAAAAGGGATTTAGAAGAGAAGTGAGAGAGAAGAGTAAAGGCGACTTGTTATTAAGAAAACACTAATTACTATTTATTTATTTATTTATTTTCTGAAGAAGAAGAAGATAATAAACTAAAACCATGTGGTTGGCTAGCAAATTGGGAATTTGCCTATATTATATTTCATAATTGCATTGATATGCCACTTATCTTATTTTTATGGTCCGAACTCAACCGCCAACTTATATTATTTTCGGTTTAGTCCGGTTACAAACAATTGAGCCAATATAACTTTTTCTTTTTGTCAAGAGCCAAATTAAACCCAAAGTAAGAAGAAATTAATTGACATGTCTGAACAGTGGTAGACCCAACGATATAATTTGGAGATGATTGACACGGCTGTAACTTTATTTTTAAAACTTTTGTATATTGGCTGTAAAACTAGACTGTTAAAATGAGGTTGTTACTTAAAAATAAAAAATAATTATAAGTCATGTTATATTTATTTTTGAAGCCCTCACAGCAATTAAAATCAATTTACCAATCAATAAATATAATCAAGATAAATAAAAAAATTAATATTTTACAAAAATAAATTGTAAATTTTTATTACATGTAGTTTTTTTTATTATGGTCCCATTTATAACTAATAATAAAATGTCCCATGTTTTAAAATTTTGAACTAAAACTATCATCACAACCTTTTTTACCAAATTTATCACAAAATTAAAAGTAAATTTAAAATTTTTGAAAAATCACAAACCAAAATTAAACTCTAAACCTTACAAATAAATTCTAGACCAAATTCAAATCCAATATTTTAAAACTGGATATATCATTAGAAGGAAAAAGTACCGGTTAATGATTCAAAATTTTTACTAAATTAAATATAAAATATTGTAGTTTACTATACTAACTAAAGAACCTAAAACTTGGGTGGTTCAATTGAACCACTAACTCTCCACCTAGGTCTGTCCATGTGTTTGAGAGTGGAAGATTTTGTTACTTGAATGGAAACGTCGATGGAAAAGTTTATCACCATTGTATACAAAATTATAGTATGTTTTAGTGTGGATTTTGGGATCTCATCTCTTAAGAAAAATTTTATGCATATTTTATAAAATTGGTAGCATTAAACTCGTTGCAATGGTGCAACAACCACAAAACAAATGCAAAAAATTTTCTCTTTACGTTTCTCTTAATCTCTCTTTTCTCGTCGAGATCTAGCAGACGAAAACGGTAGCCACGGAGAATACAGAGGCCACCACGGTTGTCTGCTAAGTATAACGTCGGCGCACTGCGACCCTCGGGCACGCCGATGAGCCCAGCGCAATAGAATCCTAACTTTGTTACCATAAGTTTTTTGGAGCTTCCACTAATACTTAAGTCATAAATTAGTTTTAACATTTTTGAAAACACTTTTCAGCGGGTAAAGCTTTCCATTTCTATTGAAATGCACCTACCCAATTTAAACCACAAAAAGATTTATTACAACATCATTAGACAAATTCATAATCAAACAATGCATATTAATCTTCTCATATTTTGATCCATCCACAAGTCAATTTGAATTTTATGGATAAAGTTAAGTATCTATAGAGAAAGGTATTTATAACAATTTTTTTTGTGGGATCAAAACCAATACAAAGAGCAAGCTTGATCTCATTCCAATGGTGCGAACAACACTACATCGGCACAATCCAAACTCTTCAAATTTTCCAAAATTCTGATAGTTTTATTAGCTTTAACAGTGTAGTTATGGCGAATAGCATTCTTTCCCAAGACAAACCATGAATCTATTATATGGTACAATAAAGAGGCACTTAAGAACTAACATGAGAGTTGTAGCAATCTTTGTAGGATGCTTAGAGCCATACAAAGGGAAATCAGTTTAGTTGGATATCATACTAATCTGGTTGGGGGAAAATCACAAGCACACCACAACATTGTTAACATAAAATTTTTGAAAGTAGCCTAACATTTTAAACATACTTCTTAGTTTTCTTGTTGAATGCATGATAGGCCATAAGAGTTTACATAAAGAACAAGAAGTTACCTAGAGGAGAAGGCAAAAAGATTAGCGGCTTTGTATTTCTGGCTTCCACTTTGTCATGTGGAAAGAAAATTGTTTTGCACCTAAAATTTATGTTTCCATGTTATTTTTTACTTTGTTATTTTTTACAAAAAAAAAAATCTATGTTTCCGAATAAACTTTAGGTTTATCAACATGCAAGTTATAAATTAATCTAGTTAAATTATGTTCTCCTATTTTACTCTGAAAAGTAATATAGTGTTGGGTACGATGACTTAATAACTACAATCACCTTAATATCATCTTTGGATATCGTAATATAGAGGTTCAACCTCAATCCGAACTAAACATGGGGAATCAATTGAAATGATGATTGATTGAAAGTGAGACGCGTTGGAACCAAAAATAAAAACGTAAAAAGACATACATTGTAGGCTTCAGAGGTATGCTTAAACTTCAACGTCTTTTGTTGTTAGGGTTCTTCTCATGATGTCATTTCATGGCTAGCTTTTTGTAAAATTTTCTTAAGATCATTGTCGTTGTCTCTTCTATCAACTTGTAGAATGAGATTTGAAGAGTCGACATAAGAAAGAATTGAAGGAATACAAAATAAATTTTCTAAGGCGACTCTTCATGATGTTGCAATTTTATAGGTTTAATAAGTGTTATTGGTTATGGTGTTTTACTGGATTTGTAAATCCATCAGAATTTGAAATATATGGATTTTGAAATACCATGATTTAAACTTGGATTTGGTCTTTTGTATTTTTAACTTTAAAACACTTCCAAATCCTCAAAAATACAAAGTGGATTTTAAAATCCAAATACAAATCATTAAATGAATAACACTAGATTTCAGTTAGAATTTACAAATCTTTAAACGAATAACACTTGATTCTATTTAGGATTTACA
Source organism: Iberis pinnata (assembly GCA_900406425.1). Lineage (NCBI taxonomy): Eukaryota > Viridiplantae > Streptophyta > Magnoliopsida > Brassicales > Brassicaceae > Iberis > Iberis pinnata. Next base: position 12,345 of record OVBE01004194.1, on the reverse strand, counting down.
AATCATTAAACGAATAACACGTGATTTCACATGGATTTCAAAATCCAACAAAACCCCATTACCAATAACAGCCTCTTAACTCATCAAAAACTTTGGCGAAGAAATAAATGTGGTAACACGTGTTTGTTTTTAATTGGTTTTATATTTGCTGAGGTGAGCCTTGATAAGCTTTAGAATTCTCCTTTTATATAGTATAGATTCACTTTTCTTTACATTAAATTTACAAAAACTTAAGTCATATCTACACATTTGTGTCCATAAAACATATTTCATATGAACCTAGACAAAAAGACTTTGTATTATCTTCAATAATATGGTGAAACAAAAAATTGTAATATTGTGTATTTGTCCACAAATCGGAAGAACCAAAATTGTAGCATTATCTACAACTATCTTTCAATTTTTAATTGTGATATACCTACAATATTAGGATGTTAAAAAATATTGGATTTTGTGTGTTAATGGACGATCAAACAGGTTTATTGAAGTAATCTTTTCACATAAATTTATAGGCCAGAATGAATTGATCTAATAACCCAAACTCCATAAATAGAAAAATGCACTAGTTATGCGAGTGTCCATGTTCGATTCCTTGTCTAATAACAAAAAAACATCGGTAAAACAACCACTTGGTCATGTGATCCTCGTATTATAGTATTATTCATTTTTTAGAACATTACACAAAATCATATATGATATTTTCATCAATTTTTATTTCATCATATATAAAATTAGTTTTATAAAAAAGCAAATAGATATAAGTGTGCACTTACACATGGACGATATCAAATACAAAATATCATAGGTGTCCATGAAATATATAATGATTTGGTGTCTAAACCTTGGTAATGGAAATGGGGTTAACCGCACTTGCCAAAGACCAACAAATTAAAAAACAAAATAATCCAAACTAAACATGAATGTGTCGAAGATACACAGTCGCTCGAACATTATCCAGGAGTAGTGAAACAATCTGTGCCATAGCCAAATCAAAAGCATGAAAACCTAAAGATAGTGTAAAGGCATGATTAACTAGTTCATCGACTAACGAGTTAGCCTCTCGATAGACATGAGCAATACAGACCTCCCAGTCCTTCACAAGAAAGCTATGACACAATCGTACCAGGAACGAGATCATATGATGATCTTCAATACCTCTTGTAAGAAAATCTACAACTATCTCCGAGTCATACTCAAGCTCTATATGTTTGTACCCTTTATTCCACTCCATGTACAAACCATAATAGATTCCCCAAATCTCCTCAAGGGTAGCCGAATATATCCCAAGATTCACACTAAAACCACCACACTAGCCTCCCTCACTATCACGCAGACACCCGCCAACAGCAGCTAAGCCCGGATTGCCTCTCGATGCCCTATTCATGTTAAGTTTATTCCACCCTTCATCTAGTCGTGACCACGTTATCAATATCTCCACCCGTTCTCGTCTTTGGTCAACTAGAAGTCGTTGTGCTGAGTTAGCTTCCACTACTTCTTTAGTCAAGTCCTTAATAAATTTTACTCGATCTCTACATCTTCAGCTTTCAACAAAGACCTTGCTACACCGCCACTTCCGTCCCCACCAAATTGCTAAGGCGAAGAGAGTCGACCAACTTACGTTCGTTGAGCAAGTCTCCATCATAAAATTCTCATATAACCATTACAATAGTGATTGGCAGAAGAAAGCATGTTGTTTATATTGAGGTACTACTCGCAACCAAATCCCCAACATGGCTAGACAATCACACAGAATATGTATCAATGATTCTTCACCACCTTTGCAGACTTGACAAGTACTCGAATCAGTCAAGTGGCGTCTATGTCTTTCTTTGTTCGTCATAAGCACCTGATTTCCCACCAGCCAGAGGAATGCACGCACTCTTTTAGGCACCATAATCTGCCATAAACTCATAAATAATTGCACATGTTAGGTCGAGGGGACTCATTGAACGTTAGAAACGCATAATCGAACTTGACTAAGAAAGCTCCTTTCAAATTATTTCCCCAAGACACTATATCCTCTACCCTTGTAACATTATCTAAAACCACAATACCTAGACGAAGCTTAATCTCAGTAGATAAAAAGTCTATGAACTGTCCCATATTCTAACATACACCATCTTGCCATACATCGCAAGCTAAAATGGAACCAACATCATTCAGTATATTACCCCCTGCAGCAGTCACCAATGTTTCATTCTCGAGCGATCGATCCACCCAAAATCGCACATTTTCTCATCTCAAATTATAAGTCTATATCCGGGGACAAAGACTTCACGTAAGCTTCTACCCACACTTTTCCATGTCGAGGACCAATTACATTTTGGATACATCCATCTGTGTCATGAATATCCCTTACATTATAATTACTTCGTATCACTTTCACCCACACAGTCCAACCTCATCATGCAAAATAAGCTAACTTACTTTTGCCAATAAAGCTTTATTCATCTCCGTTGATTTTCGAATAGCTAAACTGCCATTTGCTCTTATAACACACATTTGACTCCATGCGACTAGATGTTGTCTCTTCTTCTCATTCATATTTCCCAAAAGAAAAGCTTTGGCTCTCCCATTGATCACCAAATAAACCAAACTAAGAAGGGAAATCGTGTTCATGGAGTGCACCAGAATGGATGATAACATTGCTTTACTCAGTGTTACCCTACCCACAAAGGATATCATTCTACTCTTCCATCCTGAGAGTTTTGATGACACCTTCTCTACCACATCATTAAAAGTATCTTTTTATGCTTTTTTGAATCACTGGCATACCCAAATACTTACCCATATCTCGTGTGGCCTTAATACCACTTAAATCACTTAACATCAGTGTCATCGCCCTTGTCACATTCTCATAGAAATAAATCTAGGATTTATCCAAGCTAAGCTTTTGTCCCAAAACAACAAAAGACCTCTTTGTAAGACATTAGACACCACTCGCACTTGGTCAACCGAAGCTTCCACAAAGAGGATGAGATCGTTCACAAAACAAACGTGCGATAGACAAGGTCCTCCTCTAGAAAGACGTATCGACTTCCATTTATTTCTACCAATGGACTTTACAATACAAGGAAGTAGGCGTTTAAGGCAGAGCACAAACAAATATGGCGATAACATATCACTTTGTCTAATGTCTCTCTCTAGTTTAACCTTGTCTGTTTGTTCTCCAGTGATTAACAATCTTATAGAAGTCCCCATCACACATTCCATGATCTAACCAACCCATTTCTCCGATAGTTTGGTAGCTTTAAGAGTATCCTCCAAGAAGCCCCAACAGATTCTATCATAAGCTTTCTCGAGATCAAGTTTCAACATCATCCATCCTCCCCCCCCCCTTTTCTGAGAAATGAATGAACAGCCTCCTGAACAATTATAATATTGTCGGTGCTTAACCTTCATGGTATACAACTAACTTGTGTTGGACCAATAAGTGTAGATATGACAGCCTTGAGATGAAAAACCATAACTTTTGTAATGTTTTGAATAAAATGATAGAAAACTGGTTGGTTGATACTGCTAAATCCTTTCAGGTTTTGTAACCTTCGCTATTAACACAACTAATGCCTCATTCATCTCATTTATTAAAACACCGGTTACGAAGAACTGCAACACATATCATTCAACAGAGGAACAGACTATATCCCAGTAGCTCTGGTAAAAGATAGGTTTATACCCATCAAGATCCGGCGACTTAAAACATTTTTTACTCTTCACTGCATCCTGCATTGCTTGGCAAGAGAAATCCTTGTCAAGTCCTTCCTTCTCTGCAATTGACAAGATAGAAAGCCCCTATCTCGATAAGACAAAATCAGTTTCTTCCACTTCACCTATCGAGTATAAACCTCTGTAGTTACTCACTACCATTTCTTTAGACGTTACTCAATGACCATGATCATCTTTTAACATATTGATTGTATTCCTCTCGCCATGAATAATCCATTTTTTACGAGATTTTTGGTACCAAAGTAACTTCTCTTGCTCCATAATTTGATTGAATTCTTTGAGTAAATCTTCCTCTTTTCGTAATAACTAGTTAGTCTGGAAGACAACAAGCTCATCCTAAACTTTCTTGATTTCACCTAACATCTTCTCCTTCCTAACCTTAATATTACCAAACATGCAATTTTTCGAAAGCAAATCCAAAACATCAGGTGTGTTGATTTACTCCTTCCATGAATCTAGAATAATCTCCGTAAAACTAGTATGTTGTATTCATGCTGCTTTAAACCAGAAAGAACATCTTTGAGGGTTCGTGTTTAAGTTGGGCGCTAATTGCAAGAATAGTGGAGCATGGACGGATACTAGGAAAGGCAAGTGAGTTACGCTAGCCTCCGACCATTTTATCCTTGCACAGGTACAACATAGAATTCGGTTGAGTTATTTTGCTATGTACATATTCACCACTCTCCCTCTTTTCCATGTGTATGGGTTACCTCGAAACCCCATATCAACTAATAACAACTCATTAACCCAACTTCCAAATTCAAGTGTATCCGGTGACAACATTCCATTACCATCGATTCTCTCATCCGGTGACAACCTTCCGTTACCATCAAGTGTATCCGGTGACAACCTTCCATTACCAACTAATAACAACTCATTTCCATGTCTATGGGTCCCCTCGAAATCCCATATCAACTAATAACAACTCATTAACCCAACTTACAAATTCAAGTGTATCCGGTGACAACCTTCCATTACCATCGATTCTCTCATCTAGGCGCAATATGGTGTTAAAATCGCCTCCAACAAACACTGGCCCTTCCACACCATTTATTGATGTTTTCAAACTTTCCCAAAGAGCACTGCATCTCGACGCTGATGGGGTGGCGTAAAAAACAAACATATTCAACTTTTCTCCACCATTCTCCAACTTGGCATGTATGAACTATCCATAACTGATCTCCATAGTAACTGTATACCGTGTCCACTTGTTAAGAGTGTTCAAAGCCCAATCCTCGAAATATCTGACCATCTCTACCCCACCCGCATGTGTTGATTACCATCGATTCTCTCATTTAGGCGCAATATGGTGTTAAAATCTCCTCCAACAAACACTGGCCCCTCAACACCATTTATTGATGTTTTCAAACTTTCCCAAAGAGCACTGCATCCCGACGCATATGTGGCAGCGTAAACAACAAACATATTCAACTTTTTCCCACCATTCTCCAACTTGGCATGTATGAACTATCCATACTTGATCTCCATAGTAACCGTATCCCACCACGCTGGCCTACCGTGTCCAATTGGTAAGAGTGTTCAAAGCCCAATCCTCAAAATATTCGACCGTCTCTACCCCCACCCACATGTGTCTCAAACAAAGCAAGAATATCAATTGGGTATTTTTATCATATACCAAATCAAACGACAAAAATTGGGTNCCCCCCCCCCCCCCCCCCCCCGACAATTCCACATAATGCAATTTATCATTTTATATGTAAGGATCATTAGAACCACCAGGAAACTCCATTAGGTTGACATCTTATCCATAATATTTGATGACGACTCCAGTGGGCTTTCATGCATAACAATCTCTTTAGTCAAATTTTATTTCTCAACTCGTAGGCCGACTCCTGCCATGCTTCAGTGATTCTCTGTTTTATTCTTTCGGGTCACCAAAACTTCTGTTTTGTTTGCTATAAAGACTTCGCCTGACGGACCAACATATTCATTCTTCACTCGAAGCCTTTTTCCATTAACAATCATGTCTATCTCTCCTTTCGTGGACCCAAAAACAACTTGCGCGTAGGCCTATTTACTATGGGGACCTTTAAATTATTTTCTTGCTTAAGGGTCTTGGCCCATTAGTTAGACTCCCTCTACTCACTCCATTTTTTTTTTTACTTTTCCCTTCATCTCCATGTTTCCCAAATGTCATTGGTGGAGTCTGTTTTGTAACATTTCCATCGTTAACTTTGATATTCTCCACCAACACACTTTCCGTATTTCCATCACGTGCATCATTCATTTTCCTATTATCACATGAATTGAATCTTTCTGCTAACTCCCTGAATCTATAAATAATTCCAATATTTCTTGAATAGACACTTTCGTAATATCCTTGAGATTATTTCCCAACCCAAAGTTTTGGAGATTACAATCTCACGATATTTTTGTCTATCAGAACGCTGTTTCCACATTTGACCATCATAAAACTCTCTTCGCCTTGCTGAGCGTCTTTAATGGTTGTATGCTCCTCACGTTGAACATTCACCGACGTCACTACTTATTCTTTTTGACACGAGTAAATGAGATGCCCATACATACCACACCCATAAAAAATATTAGTAAGACCCTCATAGTATCATTCCCCATAAATCTAGATTGTTCCTTTGAGAGATCGTCTTAAGTTAACTTCAACACACACTCTTGCAAAATGAGCCCTTTAAAAAGTTTAGTGTTGTGAGATCCACTTTCATCGGCCTGCCGAGACCCTTTGATATACCCATCAAAATTTCTTTATGATTAAAGTTCACTGAAATATTTGATATTTTCACCCACACATGAGTAGTCACAATCTCATCTCTAGCGGAAAAAAAAATTCGATGACCAAGCTTGTATCGTAAGGTAACTTCCAAAAGCTCTCCAAGGTCTACCCGTAAGTGCCGTTAAATACTCTCTTCCAATTCGAAACAAATCATGAAACTGGCGAGGGAGGTCAACTACATGCATCTTCCCCCTAGGTTTCCATAACTCATTATGTTTTCTCGTCAAGGTTGGAGTGATAGGTTGATATAAGACTCCAGGGAGAGTCTTTGGATGCGAAAGATGGGAACAAACACGCTGGTTTTCACGCTCTCTCGTGCTGGTTCAGTGGGTGAAGGTAAATCGATATGGGATCAAACAAGCTGGCTATAACGCTCTCTCTTGTAAGATCAGTAGATGGAAGTGAAGATGGATCGAACGCACCACAGAGACTATGGAAGGATCTCTGATACAGCAAGAAAGCACTTCCAATGGTGAATCCACATACAAAGGACATAAGCTTAAATCTCTACAAGTACCACTTGAAAGAGAGAAAAATGCAACTTTATTAATCAACAAAAATGTATGAGGTTTACAAGGCTGCAGGGGAACCTTATATAGTGTTTCTTTAGCTTAATACCTAATTAGGTCGACACAAATTCAAAAGAAAGACTCAAAACAACAGAACTTGCAAAATAAAACAACAAAACGTTGAAACACACAAAACATAAATGTTTGCAAACTTAAAATAAAATAAAAGTGTTGGATCACGTCTTGGGATTAAAATGTTTTCTTTTGAAGCCTTATATTACTTAAATAAACTCAGTTTAACCTGCATAAATTTTATAAATTGAAAATACCTGAGTTTGGCTCGGTTTATGCGGTTTAGGAGCTGAAATGCAATCTGCTTGTTCTGGTCCGTCCAGCTTGAATCCTTTGATGATTTCTTCTTATTATAGTTCTTTGAGGCTTGTATGAGAGTTATCTTCAACCATTTCCACTTGGTTAGCTTCATAATCTTCTTCTTGCCTTGTTTGCTCTCTAATGGCCAGCTGACTTGTATCGAGTGTATCTTCTAGTTCATGAATGGTCTTAGAGTAACTCTTGTTGTGTTGAGCTAAATTTCCTGTCAAGAAAATAGACTTACATTGATTGGATTGAGGTCGGATCTCCTTGAGGCTCAAATGGATGAAATTCTCCAGCAACTCTTCATTGACTTGTGGTACAAGTGTTGGTTCCATGTTTGGTTCGGTGTCCTCATCATAGTTTTCCCTAGAACTTTTGACGATCATACAACTCTTCCTCAGCCCATTCTTTTTTTGTATCACCTCTTCATCAGTAGTGATAACCGGTTCACCATCTTATGAATTCATCATCTGAAACATTCTCCTGCACTAATCCTCCTATATTTCGCTCGCCAATAACTCTTGCCCATGTTCTCTTCCCATCTGATGGGTCACCGGGCGGCTGATCCCTATCTCCCACTTCCAGCGTCGTTGCATTTTGAATGTGTTCCCTAATTGCCTATGTATCGCCCACACTGCTCATATTTTAGTTCTATGATTTAAAATTTATCTTGGTGTCTAAGCCTTTTAATGAATAAGTTTTGGAGGAAAACTTATCACAGAAAGGTATATGACAATTGTTATAAAAAATATTATGTGTTCTTATGCGCTTGTAATAACAAATTAATCCACCATTTATTATTTACAAGCATTTCTAAACTAAAAAGAAAGATAATTTGTCTAAAAAATTAATCTAGTCTCATTCTAGAAAACAAGAAATCATGAAATCCCAAAATTTTACCTAGAAACCCTAAGTGGAGAAAACCTCAAACCGATTTAGAAGATAATAACATGATTTCTAAACATGACTAATGGTATATGTATCGTTTAACAGTGTCGTGCCAAGATATATAGGCTTGAAGTAAAAGATTAAAATTATGGCCTTTTTATAAAGCTAATAAAACTAACATATTATTTCAAAATGTCCACAATACTAATTATAAAAGGAAACACAATACTAATAATAGAAATTAAGAACATAAATATTTAAAAGTAGTTTTTTTTCTTTTCAAAAAAGTTGTTCACCAAACTTATGTAATCGACTTTTCAAACATATTTCCTCTTCATAGATATGAAAACCGGAAAAAATAAATCTCTCGAGACATAATGGAACAAAAATAAGAGTTTATTAATTTTAATTTTGAAAACAAAAATTTGCTCCGGCAACTGAATATGGAATTTTCAGTTGTCTTGGAAAAAAAAGTAGAACGAATAAAAAGAGAGAAAAAAGAATGTAGAAGTTGTTTTGAAAAAGAAGAAACGATTAATTATGAAAGATATTATGAAGTATAAATATTTAAGAATTTATATTGGATTTATATTTGTATAGTATATATACATATTAAATATAAGATATTTTGAGATAATTATTAATATATGTGATGCTAATTTTCTCAACAAAATTATTAAACTGACATTTAAATCTTTTAAATTTTTAGTTCTAAAACAAGTTTCAAAAAAGAAAAAGGTGGCCTAAATATTTCTAAAAAAATTGTGACCTTGGGCATTTGTTCTTTATTTTTATCTTGAGGCACGCCCTATCATTTAATACATCATTAAAGAGACCCATTAAATGTGGAGAAAAAAAATTCAAATATTCAGATGTATGCATAATCAATAAATTCCTTAGTTGTATGCATCAATGAGATAAAAGAAAAAATAGGAAAAAATAGTGTGGATTAGTATAGTTTAGGAAGGATAAAATCATTAGCCCTTTAATTACTTCATAAACGTTTAGTTGTGGTTTACGTCATATAATTTGTTAATAACTAAATATTTTCCAATTATACGAAGGATAATAAGATGAATTATCTTTATAAAGTTTAAATATTCTAATTTTATCCGTATATCATATGCCTTTTCTATATTATATAATCGAAAAGAGTTTAATATAAGCGAGATACATATGTAATTAATAACTCACTATATTATAATATATGTCAAACTCATACAANATAAAAATTAGTCATTTTTCAAAAAAAAAAAAAAAAAATAGAAAACATAATTTATTTTTTCACATATTTAAAATATAATTTTGATAGGTAAATAAGTGTTGTCAAAAAAAAAAAAGATAGGTAAATAAGTTAATAGAAAAATAGAAAAAATATTAATAAGTACTAAATCAAAAGAAATATTTGGTGGAACAAGTAGAATAGTATTAACAAAAATAAAATAATATCTAAAATATAATTATATATCCAACGCTTTGTATGTCTACATACACTATTAGTAAACTCTCTTTATATATTAAAATTCTCTAAACATTGGTTCTCAAAATTTCTACCTAATTTAAATTAATAAATATTTTAGAAATTATTTAAAAATAAATTTTATTAAAATTATTAATTTTAGATTTTAACCGTAATCTTATTATTTAAAAATATAAAAAAATATATTATTTAGTTTCAAATCAAACAAAAATGTATTTTTTTTTACCATCAAAGTCATTTTATTAAATAATCAAAATACATACAAGAGTATAAAAGATAATCCAAAACATCAAAAAATACATTATTGTATAAGCATCAATATCACCATATACTAAAGACGAACTATTAGAAAATAAGAAGTTTCACGTTGCATCTTGATGAGAGAAGATTTACACGCTAACAAAACTTGAAATCGGTTATTCTCTTTCTTCAATTTTTGTCTCCTTGTATATGATTTGTATGTCATCCTAGCATCATTTACAGAGACTGTCTGATATTATTGATCAAGAAAGAAAGAAACAACAAGTACTCGAATCTCAGTTGACAGAAAATCACAAGAAGTTTTGAATGCTTAACATTGGAACAAAGAATTTGAATCAAATTTTAAGTATGGGACAACCACCGAAGGTAAATTGGGGTCTTGGATATCAAGGTGCAGAATCTTCTTCTACTGCAGAAATCAATAACATGTCTAATTTTATTTCAAAAAATATAAGATTTTGATCAGGAAACCAACTGTTGAGAGAAAGGAAGAGAGGAAGACACAAATTAAAAGAGGATGTCATTTTTGTGAGAAATCTGGACATAGCTGGAGAAGGTGTGACACTACTCATAAACGCTTGAAGCTTGCATGGATTCTAGGTGAATGCTACCTTGAACCAACACAATATCTCAAAGCGTGGATTCCAAAGGATGTTCTATATGGTAAAAGACATGTTAATTACATGAATGATGGAAGCTATGATCCAAGTGATCTGACATGTTTCTTTGTTGCATCATCTGTGTGTCACACAACTACCACATACTTTGGGTATGTAAAAGATATCGCATATACAACTACTAAGTCTCAGGATCATGAAACATGGTACTTCAATAGTGGTTGTTCAAAACGCATGAACATTCATGGTCTTCAAATGGTAGTTCAAGCAGGAGCTGTTCGTGGAATGCCATCTTTAGAATCAGCTACAAATAAAGAATGTGAATCATTCAATGTTGTATTTGATGACAAGAAACAGCTAAGAACCAGTGCAGTGTTACATGAGGAGTAGTGTATCACACATGATACAAAACGTAAACCAATAAGTAGATCAAATCAGGAGAGCTTCGAGAATCAAGACCCAAGTAAAGAATATGACGATAACTCTGAAGAAACTGAAGTAAGAGTGATATTCAAACCTTTAGTATACCAAAATCATTGCTCTAAAGATGTCGTAGGAGATGTGTTGGGTGAAATAATAACACGAAAGAAAGTTATTGACCTCAAGGAGATGGTAAAAATGGCGTGCTTTATCTCATTCACTGAAACAAAAAGCATAACAGAAGCACTCGACGATGAAGTTTGGACAACAGCTATGCATGATGAACTTGATCAATTCACTCAATGGGATTCAGTTCCCAACCCAGAACATTTGAACGGAGTTTGAAAGAAAGTAGATGAGAAGTTTTATAGAGTCATGATTGACAGCTTCTTGTACCTAACTGCGAGTCGGCCGAATCTTTGTCTAAGTGCTGGATTATGTGCTCGTTATCATGCAACTCCTAAAGAATCACACCTTGCTGCAGTCAAACGTATTATCAAATACGTTTGAGGTACAACAGACTACGATCTATATTACACACGAGAAACTAACGTTAATCTTGCAAGTTTCTGTAATCTGACTAGACAGGTTGCTTAGATGATCGTAAAAGCACATCAGGAGGGTGTTTCTGTCTTGGCAACAATTTGGTTTCATGGGACATATAAGAAGCAGAATTGTCTCTCTCTCTATTGCAGAAGCGGAATATGTGGCCTTAGGAAGTTGTACACAACTCTTGTGGATAAAGCAAATGCTAATTGACTATAGTATGACTTCTGAATCTTTATTAGTTCTTTGTGACCATCTAAGTGCAATTAACATTTCTAAGAACCATGTGCAACATTTACGAACTAAGCATGTAGACATAAGGCATCATTTTGTTAGAGAACTTGTAGAGGATAAACTTGTAGCGATTGAGCATGTTTCTTCTGAAAATCAGCGAGCCAATATTTTTACTAAACCATTTGATTTGAGTACCTACGTGGGGCTTCGAAAGGATCTAGGTGTTTGTGAACTTTAACGTTGTAAATAAAGATTGTACAGTTCTAGGTGATAAGTAGCTAAGGTTAGATGAGATACAATTACTTTACAAAACCTCTTGCTAAGCAAGTCATACACAGGAAAGAACTGATCTTCATGCACATAAAGACAGTAAGCTATAAGAGTGCCAATAAAGAAAAACACTCTTCATGAATGATGATGCAACCACATTCTCATTTGGGCTAGATCATTGTTTGGATAGGTGTGAGATACATTGATGGTTGTGTAAGACAAAGAGCATTCAGGCGTATATATATATATATA
>OVBE01004193.1:0-24629 GCA_900406425.1 Iberis pinnata | reverse complement strand
TATATATATATATATATATATATATTCTAAATTACTATTTTTGTCAATATTACATTACAAAGAAAATTTTCGTATGCCACTAGCGGGATTCGAACCACGGATGCCTGAATCACAAGTCGGGGACTATTTAAAATTATTTTATATTTTATTATATTTTAAATTTTAAAAAATAATTATCTAAATATAATAATAAAACCACAATATTGTAATTTTAGATTCATATTTTAATTATATAGATATTTTAAATGACTATTTATTATTAAATTACTTATTCTAGATAAATAATTTAATCACGGAAAAACTTATGAAATAAAATTATATAAATATTTTATTGTTTTTGTATTATAATGAAGACTGATTATACTAATTTTATATTAAAAAATTTCAATAATTATTTAAATATAAATATATACATATATATTAATTTTAATATTTCTACTTACTATTAATTTATTTTTCATTTTAAAAATTATAAAATAATAATTTTAAGTATACAAATAAATTATGATGTAAAACATATCAAATTATTTATATATTTACCACATATAATAATTTAAAATAAATATTTTTTAAAGGTTAGATGCATTTTTTAAAAACCACCTTCTCATATACCAATCAGTAAATTATACATATTAAACAAGATCATACCAGCACACTGCTTATGTTGCATACAACTTCTACTTTACTATATGCATTTTCAATCGGGGTATGAATGGTACTTTTGAAACAAAATAGTGCTCAGTGTAAATTTGAAACCATGTTTTTTTTACTAAGTAATTTTCATTACCACAATAAACCGGCTACAAATAAATTTACAACCAATAAAACCGACGAAATACATAGATTCCACAAAGTCTAAGTATAAAAAAAGGTATAATAAGATAGCATAGAAAATAAAAATTTAGAAAATAAAACCATGATTTATTAAGAAGAAATTTGGTAAATAAACACTTTTATGTTTGTTTATTTGGAAAATAAGTATCTTTTAATTTCATTTGTGTTTAAATGCTTTCACCTAATACATTTATCATCTTATCCCTCTATTTAATTATAGATTAAATATTTATTTATTATAAGATTAGATATTTAAATTATAATGTTTAATTATATATTTTTTTAATAATAGTAACACAATAATGAAATAAAGGAAAGTTATCTTTACTTAAACCTAGGTAAAATAACTCACACTTCTCACTTTCACTAAGTTCTTCTTCCAGCGAGATGAACAAGTCCCCAAAGGATCTCAAGCTGTTGATGTCCCGTTTTCGTTAAAGGTTAGGTTGAATTCTTAAATAAATCGTGGCGGTTTGAGTTATGAGTTTTTTTTTCATTTCATTGTTACTAGGTTTGTTTCATAGTTTTTCATATTTTGTTTACTTCTTGTATAACTTTTTTATAGAAATTTTATAGATTTATTAGTTATCAATCATGATTTCAGATATTTATGGATTTGATTTCATAGTTTCTTCATATTATGTTCACTTCTTATTCTATTTCAGAGAGTTCAAATTTTTTGAGTTATCAATTACGATTTCAAGATTTATGGGTTTGGTTTCATAGTTTCTTCATATCCTGTTTAATTCTTCTATTTCAGAGATTTCTGATTTTTTATGTTTGTTATTACAAATGGGTTTCGAGGTTTGGTTACATTTAATTACTTTCTTTTCTTCATATTCGGGATTTGTACTTCGTCCTTTATAAATTCTGATTTTTTGCTAGGTTTGTATGAATAATTGTGATTACAAATTTGATTAAAAGAACTTTTTGATTTGTTTTGATAATTTATGGGTTCGTGTGGTATTTTGCATTTTGTCGGTGAAACAAAGTTGTAAAAGTTTTATTCACATGAGTAATTTGTACGCACGTGAATAATCTTCATGCATATGAATATATTATACACATGAAAGGTATGCATGCACGTGAATTGGGGTAATACACTTGAACTAGATTCACTAACATGAGTGGTCTTTATACATGTGAATATTAATGTGATTCTCGTTCTCAAAGAAAAAATATTTACTCACCATGGTTCAGTATATGTTTTTTTATAGGTTGTAGTGCTGATAAATGCGTGAATGTGTTGGTAGAAGAACTTATAGCACAGATAGACGAACAGATGCAAGACATGAAAAAATTGAAGAGAAGAATGGAAATTGAAGACTATGTTTATGTACTATTTTGGATTATTTTTGTTTTTAAGTGCATATTGTTACATGTATTATATTAGTTTAAGGGTGATGATTTTTGTTGTTCTTTGTGAACATAATTATCTACTTGAATAAGTTCATTTTTCAAATGTAATTTTCTAAATATAGCATTGCCAATTCATACAAATTAATTACTTTTCTAATTTCTTACATTGTCAATACACATAGTTTTTCATATTTTGTTCGAAAATTTTGAATATAGTTTCATAACCTTGAACACAATTAACCGTCTTTATTCACCATTCACATAGTCTATACATAATGAGTATTCACAATGATAATTCACATTATTGATTCATACATAGCATATTCCATTCATGTGTAACATTCATATATGAAAATGTATTAAACATCAAAAACGTTGATGTTAAATGCATGAAAAATCCCTTGGTAATGTGTAAACATTATGTGATTAATCATAAGAAACAAAACTTCAACATTTAAATAATTATCCCAATAAATTGTGCATTTTTCTTATAGTATTTTCCAATATTTGCAAATTTCCTTATAGTATATTCGAACATAATATTGTCATAATGACACTTATTATATTTTCTAAAATGAAAATTTACATGCTTTCGTAATTTTAACTTTAAAATAGCAAATATAATTTTTAAATTTTAATTACATATATATTAAGCTTAATTTGAATTTATTATGAGGGGGATTTTTGGAATGATATTAAGGACTTTTCAAAAAACTACCTAATCTACAAATTATGTTAATAAACCAATTCATTTTCCTAATTATGTTTTAAAAAGTATCTTATTTGCTAAAATATTCATTTATTAATTGTATTTAAAAAAAAAAAAGAAGAAGAAATAAATACGCCAAGGGTGTTGTGGCTTAATGGTAGAGAAAATATTTGCCTAGTTTGGGTTAGTGGGCTTTAACTTTATCTGAGATGTTTTGTTGCATATTTGAAATGAAAAAAAGGAAGAAGTAAATACCATCATATCGAATGAGAGATTCAGGAAGGCCATTAGGTCTCAAAGTCTTTTCTTTGACTCCTTCTGTATGCTTGCTCACCTCTACTTGCATTCTAGTCCAAATTGAAACAAACAAAACGTAGAGTAGAGTGATAATGTTACAATTAATAAGTTTTGTTTAAATAAAAAGAAAAGGACTATAACCCTATAAATTTGAGGACATTGCCACTCTCGTCTTTAATGGGGGCAATCGTGAGAAGATTCCAAAAGGAGGTCCCATCTTTTTTGTAATTCAATAAACGTCCACAATAATTATTCCCAGAGCCTAATGAGTCTCTGATCTTGGCTAACTCATCGGCATCTGTCCCCGATCCCTGTAAAAATCGGCTATATAACACAAACAAAATTAAAACCCATATTGATTATAGAATAGAAAATGAAGTGAGAAATAAAAATTGACAAGTATACCAGTTTCTACCGACGACCTCTTTGGAAGTGTAACCGGTCATATTGAAGAAACCGGCACTTGCGTACATAATTGGATAATCCGGTTTGGTTGCATCCGAAACCACAAACGTTTGTTGAAACGTCGACAAGGCTTCTTTCAGATCTTCCGATACTCTCGGTATCCCTCCTCTCCCTCCGCCCACATCTCCGTCTGACATCTCACCTGAGCTCCTACACGAATTGTTGGAGTTTCTCCGAGAATTCTTTTTCTCGTTCCTCACGCTCACTCCCTGTGGCTTTCCCGTCTTTGTGTCAGTCTTTAAAACCAGTCCCCATTCCGCCGCCCTCTTCTCTGCCGCTGATGGGATTGGATCCTTCAGAGCCATCCATGAGGTTGTGACCGCTCTCTCTTCTGACCCTACCGTGTTACAAGGACCTTCTCGGAGTTCGGCTTCCGGGCGGAATACGGGGTTATCGGGTCGGCTCGACGGGTTGAATATTTCCAGAGACCCTCGGGGTAGACTCCGGGAAGACTGTTTCTCTGTTGCCTCCATCTTTTTCCTCTCTATGCCCAAACTAAATTCTGACCAAAATAAACTTTTCTTTCTTAAAAACCCAAAATAATATTATATATATATATATATTTAAAAATGAATAGTCATCGAAACCACACGCAATTATATGCTATAATATTTTGTTGATTTCTAGAAATGGACACATTACAAAGTTCTTTTGTACCACACAAATGCTTTGATTTCTGAAAAGAGAATTTACATGATCATATATGAATGGTTATAGATATGTTCGATCATAGAAAGAAATGCAATGGAAACTAAAATTGTTTAAATGATTAATTTTTATAATGTATTTGAAAAACTACGTGAATCAGAATTAGTGATTTTAATTTTTTATTTATTTTTTTTAAATTATGTGTTATTTATGCAATGATTTGTAAATAGTAGTTAAAATTCAATGTTATTTGTTTACTGATTTATTTTGGATTTCAACATTTATTTTGTATTTTAATGAATTTGAAAGTGTTTTATAGTTAAATAAAATAAATGTGAGTATAATTCTTGTTATTTCAAATTTTTTTTTTTTTTTTAAATCTACGACTTTCAAATTCCTATGGATTGAAATACCATAATTACTAATAACACCCATTTGCAAAAGTTAGTCATATCATAGCTATAGTAACTCAATCAATTTTCGCTTTGGTCCTTTCGGATTAACAAGAAACAAACGTAATACAACTAAGAAATAATTAAGAGGAATTTCTCCAAATACCATCAAAAGAAGTTCAAATTTTAAAAATATCACACTCTCAAAAGTTTCAAAAATACCACACACTCTCGAATGTTCTAAAAATACCACAAACATAAAAAAGTGGATTTAAATGGTTTATAATTTAATATTTTGTGTTTGGATTCACTAAATAGAGTTTAGAGTTTTGGTTTTGAAGGATGTAGAATTTGGTTTTGAGGTTTTAGGATTTAAGTTATAAATTTTAAAGGTATTTCAAATTTGTGATATTTTTGAAACAAAAATATTTTTGGAATATTTTTGGAAAAAAATAATAATATTTTATTAGAAATTTTGAGACTATGTGTTATTTTTGGAATATACCTAATTTTTTGTAATATTTTTGAAAACCCCCAATAATGAACTTTTCCGTAAATATGTTAACTGCTTTTTTTTAGTGTTTTGATAGAAATAAACTGTCAAATATTGTTTATAAGATATTTCAGAGTTGAAAAAAAAGATAATTCAGAGACTATTTCTCACAGTTTAATTTGAGAATAGTATACCTATATATTGTAGATGTTGATCATAAATAATTCATGAATCACTCATTTGGTATGATGATCTTGATTATCAATCACGGATAAAAAGAATATCGTCCCTTTGCTGTCATCTTTTAGGAATAAATAGACTACACTTATGCAGGTTATATGTTGATATTAATGAATTTTGGCACCAAAGGGTTATGTATTTATTTTTAACAAGACAGCAAATGGGCCATAAATAAATGAGATATGGCAAAAATGAAAATGACATTTCCTTTCGAAACGGGGGGCAAAATTAAGAAAACGACATAAAGTTGTAAAGTTCCAAAGCTTTTTTTTTGATACTTGAGAACCACACAACACATGCATCTTCAAGGGTGTGTTTGTCATTTCCGTAAGTATTATTGCAAAAGCAGTAGCTGAGCCGATTACACGGCCTGATCATATCTTGTTGGAAAGTTTTAACAAAAATACTTTCTTCTTTCAGTTTTCTTATCTTTTTTTCTGTATAACTAAAATATTCTTCTTTTTCTTTACTTCCATATAAATGAATTTTTTAAACTTTATTTTTTACCCCAATAAATATTTTTTATAATTTAATAAATGATAGAAAATACCATCTTTTTAAAATATCAAGTTAAAAAATGATTTAAAATGATCTAATAACATCACACTATATGTTTCATACGTATTTAATGGTGAAAATGACAAAATTTTAATTAAATAAAACATATATTTTATTGGTTTGTGATAACATTGCCATTGAGTAAACATCCACGTATAAATAATTATAATTTATTTACGAATGTGGATTTATAAATAAAAAATTTCAGTACTAATTTTTAAAATAAATGACTTCCTTGTGATTTGTGAATTTGAGAGAGAGAAACTGACATTTTAGAGTAATTCTTTTTTTTTCAAATTTTTTTTTTTTTTAGAGTAGTTCATTTTTGTATCTTTGTATGAAACAAAAACAGTTTTTGTTTTTTATATTATATTAGATGATGTGATGTGTTGTGCACGAGATTGGTTTAATGATATAATAAAATATAAAATATTATTATTTAAATTTAAAAATATTTATTTATTTTTAAAATTTAAATAATGTCATTATTAAATTTAATTGATAGTATGGTGAAAATTAGAACTATTATAAATTAACTAAAAGTTTAATCAATGCAAATTGTGATATTTTATGTTCTAACCATCTTAACGTTTCTAAATTTAAATTTATCAGCAAATTTACAAATAAATTTTTATTATTTAATAAATCTTAAATATTTTAAAAAATCAGAATATAATATTTATGATATTTTATGTGCATTCTGTTGTGCAAATGTCTGTTATAGCAACCAAGGTAGACTATGTGTTAGTGTCTATAATAATAACAGGTGCAACTTTTGTGTCAATTTTTAAAATATATATTTTATTATGAATTATAATATTATATATATATATATATATATATTTCACCAATGTATATTGATATTTTGGTTTAATTATTCAGTTTAACCACAAATTAAATTTTAAATTAAATATTTATAAATCTTACTTCTATCTATTATTTATCATCATTTTAGTATATTTAGAATATGTTTTTTCCTCCAACTCATGTTTGCATTTGATGTAGGATTTTTAGACATTATTTTATTTTCTAAATAGGTTGAGTAACATATATGTAAAATTAAAAATGTAATATGTAATAAAAATTAATATTAGTTTTAAATATAATAATTATAATTTTTATTTTCATAAAAAATAAAATTCACATTTCAACAAAAAAATGAAGTATAAAGATAAAAAATAAAAAATATAAATTAATATTTTAAAATTTTTATTCCACATGAATGTTATTGAGTATATCAATTTAAGAAAAGTACATAAACATTACAATAAATGCACGAAAGTTAAAAAATTTTTAAAATAAATAAGAAAATCAAAGATAAGGAATAAACACGTACGACTTCAATGCTTTTTTTTATTAAGAACCACTCGTATATTATATTAGATGAGAATTGTTATTAGATCATGTTTAATGGTAGGATCTCATTAGAGGTTCTAATGATTAATGTAATCAATATTTAGCAATCCTTAAAAAATTAAAGACCTTCTTAATTTTAGTTCTATAATGGTAGAGGGACCACGTTCTTTAGAATTAAAAACTAATTTTTTTTATTTGAGATATTTGAATATAAATTTTTTTAATTGTAATATTTGAACATAAATTTTATGAAACTAACAAATTATTGCATTAATATTTGAACATAAATTTTTAATTTAAATATTTGAACATATATATATATACATATTATATATTTCGGGTATTTTAGTTTTCGGTAATTTATAGTATTTTCATATTTTTTTGGTATTTCAAGTGTGAAATACCCATAACCGATTTAGAACCAAAAATTTCGGGTACTTTCCGGTGTTTGTAACATGAAACCGAACTGACTTGGAACCGACAAGAACCGAACCGGAACGACCCGAATATTAAAAAAGTATTGATTGGATATTAGAATTTAGAATCCGAAAATCGGAATCGAATCGAATACCCGAAAACATAGTCATATCATGAATAAAAAAAAAAACAAGTGTTGGTTGACACGTGCTGAGGTGTTGTTTAGACCACTCCATTGGTGTATCTAGTGAGTTTCTTGATGAGTTTCTTACTCTAATAAATGATTAAAATTAAAGAAAAATATGTTAAAACACTAGAAATGGTTCTTGGTTAAGCAATTTTAGAAAAATTAAGATACATTTAGGTGTCAAACATTCGTTGGACTTTTTTATTTTTATTTTATCCATTCTTTTTATGTTTTGGATGTTTTGGATTAAGAACCAAAAGATTTTTCACTAATGGAGGAGTTTTAGTTTTAAGAAACTTTTGGTTCTTAAATCCTCTAATTTGATTATAAAAATTATTAAAAAGAATTTAAGAAATTTTTATGAGTATCTCCAATGGAGATGCTCTTAGAGCATGTTTAATGGAAGAAACTCATTTGGGATATCTTAAACATTTTCGTATTAATATTCTTTTAACTATGAATTAAAAAAAAACAATAAAATGTTTCAGCCAATAAGTATGCACCACCTATCCAAAATAAGTTAAGAGTCGGATGCTACACTCCTCAAAGAAGGAACGCATCTTCTATCTTCATTGTACTTTTAACTTATTTTATTATTATTTTTTGTTAAGGCACGACCGATGGAGAAGGTCTTAGAGCATGAATATCGGCGAGGGATTCTAATTTTTTTATTAAAAAAAAAGAATTGGACCATTCGTGGGCCGCCACGTGTCAATGAGGCCCACAAATTGTGTTAAAACCGCATCCGAGAGAAGAGACCAGAGGGGTGAGTTTTTAATATCTGAGTGGGCTCCACCTCTAAAACCCACTTTAGATTCGACCGATGTTTATGGTCTTAGACCACCTTTAACGCTAGAGTCTTAATTACTAATTCCAGTAATTATTATAATCATTAATGATGAGGTGGCGTTTCTGATACTAATTCAAAGACTACAAATAAAGAACCGTGTTTACCTTTTTAAATAAAGATAAGATTAAAAAAATAAATTAAATTAAGAACCCCTTTTGCTTTCTGTGTTAATGATGCTCTTACTTTCTCAAATAAGGATCGACTCCTCTTCTTTTAATTTACTTTAGATTATTGTATATATATATTGTTAAGAGTCTTCTAAAACCTAGCGTTGGAGGTGATATTGCTTTTTACACATTTAACAAAAAGCCAAGAAAATGTGAAAAGAACCCTATAAAGTGGACAGATAAATATAATAAAATCTGAACAACAAAACATTTAAGAAAGATCAGTCGACAAATCATAGGAAGAAGGAAACTACCTTGCACGTTAATTAAGTTGTGTAGGAAGAATCTGATTATCTTACAAACAGTTTGCGAATGGAGTTTAAGAAGAGATGCTACCTTTTGCTGAGGCTTTTATAAACAACGGAAACTACCTTGGATGATTGATTGAATTAGCTTTCTCAACCTCCATCACTGGATTATTAATCTTCCCATGCCTATGTTTCTGATTCCACATGGCTTTCTTTTTGTTTTCTTTCAAAAATTACGAAATATTAATCTCAAACTCTTATCCATCTTTTGATTATCATGGTAATTATAATAGACTATAATTTGCTCATATTTCATTTTCAAGAATATTGGTTTAATGTGATCGCTCAGCGGACACATGGTTTAGCAGCCTTTGGAACCAACAATAGAAGTGTCGCGTAAATCATTCCTCTCTTACGTATGTAAGACAATCCGGCTATCAAAAAGATAATGCACGGAAAAACATGCTTATTTGTATCTTGAAATTAAGTCCCAAAAGAATAAACGATACAAATAATAATAATAATAATAATAATAATAATAATAATAATAATAATAATAATAATAATAATAATAATAATAATAATAATAAATCGTTTATTTAATGCAACGAAGAATTTGCTTATTGTAGCTTTAAAGTCCCAGCATAAAAATGAATTATAATAACAATACCATAAGATTAGAAGACTTGAGGTGAAAACGGAGGCAGCGAGTCCATCTTCTTCCACCGTTCGACCACTCTTCGTACTCCGCGACCCTTGGTTTCGTCGGCGAGTCCAAAACCGGCGAGATCATCCCTTTACTTATTTTCTCCCTCTGGCGTCTTGGCTCTTCTTCTTCCTTTCTCACAGGCTCATCATGCATGCAGAGGAGGAAAACACAACTTTACGGAGGGTTTTTCCGACCAGATTTACCTCCAGCGATGAAGCAAGGATGACAAGCGGTAAGGAGACGGTGAACCTCGAGGCGGGTAGAGTAGATCTTCTAGAGGAGAGTGAGATGGTTGTTCGCAGTGGAGGTGTGGAGACCACCGGCACCGTGAATCGCCATTAAACCAAGCCTGAAGGTAGACCCTCTCGTCTCTTACTTTGCCGAAAATCTACTCACCAGATTTCCAACACCCCTGTGGCGTTAAAGAAGAGCAGTCTCATCCCCCTTCCATTTCTGTTTTGCGTGCATGGGTGGCGGTGGCGACGGCGCCATCTCGGAGTTGCCGTCGAGGCATCGGCTCTTCACCGGTGAGTTCGCAGTTTAGCCGGCGGCGGCGGGAAGCCCTAGGGTTCTCCTAATCTTTAGAGTTTTCTGTATTTTATTTTTGGGCTTGAGCCATTTTTAGAATACAGAAAGCCCAATCCGGACCTGTTATTAAAGTTCTTAGAGATCTGTTAAGTTGTTGTTGGGCTGAATTTTTGTAAATGAGACATATATCTGGACTATTAATAATAAATCCTTTATAAAAAAAAATATACCAAAAGATATGTGGTCCAGTGATTTTTTTCCCTTTGAAAAAATTAAAGTTAACAAATTTAAGTCTTTCAATAGTAAAAATATATGTATAAAGGTACTTTTGAACAAAGTCTTAATTAATGTTAAGACTTGTTGAGAGGATAATTTTTACTGATAGAGGGAACATATCTAATTCACATATTGTATAAGGTATAAATGTAAATTTTTGAATCAGAAGCTCTATTTATTCTAATTCTAAGAGAATCTAGAATTATATTCTTTACTTATATTTTCCCTTAGATATGGAATATCCTATTTATCTTAATGTATAATTTACTTAATAATAAAAGTAGAGCTTCTTAGAAAAGAGGATATTCCAGCCGTTCTAGCGATCTGTCCTTCTTCCTCAATATAAGATCGTTGTTGTTGCCATTTTACGAAGTCTGGAAACTACTTGGTAAAGTCGGGATATGATTTAGCGTTATCACTGCACAATGACCAAACGAATGGATGGTCGGAGTTACCATCGACAGCTCCGTTGTGCGTTGCAGTGTGGAATCTTTCAGCTCCTACGAGGTTGAAACATTTTGTATGGCAGGTCCTATCGGGGGAAATTGTTGTTAATAACCAGCTGCTTACCCAGAAATTACGGACATATGACCTTTGTGCTCGATGTGGTGCTGATCGGAAAACTATAAATTGTGCTCTATTCATCTTCCCTCCAATTTTGCAGAGTTGGGCATTTTCGCAAATCCCCATACCACCGGGAATTTTCCCATATGAACATCTCCTTGAAAATATGCAGCACCTTTTATCGGGTGCTGGAAATCGTCCACCAACAAGGATTTCCAAGCTTTCTCCTAGATAATATGGTATATCTGGAAAGTGAGAAATGCGATGTGTTTAAGTAATTATCTCGAGAAACCGCCGGATATCATAGAATTGGTTGTAAAAAAAGGTGGATCAATGGTTATTTGTCAAGTCCGTTGGCGATACAATGCGAGTGTCTATAAACCTCGAGAGTAGGGTTCTAAGTGCAGCCTTACCCCATACAGTAAACTAGTGTAGTTTTGATGGAACTTGGAAAGAGGGGGACTCCATTACAGGTATAGGCTGGTATGTGTCAAACTTTTCAACCGAACCTCGATTGTTTGGCTGTGTATGTATCATATGTGGCATATCGTCATTACATAGTGAACTGCTCGCATTTATTTGGGTGCTCAAATGTCTATCAAATGTAGGTAGAACATGCTCTGTATTTATCACGGATTCGACTGACTTAATCCACCTTCTCCAAAATCCGAGTGAGTGGCCTGCATTTGTAGCAGAACTAGTAGACATACAACAATTGAAGACGCTTGCCACGCAGTTTGAAGTGGTACACCGGAGCAGGAACTGGAACATATGTGCCGATCATCTCGCAAGATCGACCCGAGAAAGAAATATGTTGTCGTCCTATGTTGATCTTTCACCACCAAGTTGGTGTTCTGTTACTCCTACTATGTTCTAATTTTTTATATTTTGTCTTAAAAAAATAGAAGTTCTTTCGCAGATGGGCCAGCAAAATTTATGCGCTCCTCCAATCCGTGCAGTCTATGTCAGAAAAACTAGAGACGCAAGACGCCCTGAACAAATCCTTGCTTGACCGGCTCGACGAAATAGTGAAGGATTCCGCATATCAGCCCAAGGCGATTACCAAACGCATCGACCGGGCAACCTCTCCGCAACATTGTATGACCAGGACCTCCTCACGACGATATCCCATTTCTGAGGAACATTCTAGGAGACTACGCTTTACTCCAACCCCACGTTTAGTTAGAATGCATGAACGCCACTTTGACACCATGGAAATCCCACCAAACGGCGACCTCAAAAGAGAGCAGTCCGGCCAGAGGGACGACCAGCTCAACGATAACCCCGAACAGCCGAGTCATCATGAGCCCCGAGGCCTCAGATGATAAGAGAGACCAAATCAACCTATCGGAAAAATCCGAGGAAGAGTCTAATGGGTACGAGGAGGGCGTCCACACCCCACCTTCCCGATCAGACAAGCGACCTCAACAATTGATTAAGGAAATTCAGGAGATGAAAAACTCCCTTTAGGAGGCCATCCGACAAATGAATTCCAAGGTTCACCAGGCCATCAGCTCAGCACCCGAATTAAACAGATTGATGGAGGAGACACTATGAAGCGCGTACGCTCCGCACATAAAAAATGCTACGGTCGAAACCCCGGGAAAATCAAAATCCCTTTTTATGAAGGAAAAACAGACCCTAATGCGTATATGAGCGCCTTCAGGATTGCAGTTGGGCGAGCGCAATTCGATGAACATGAAAATGACGCAGGATATTACCAACTTTTCAGTGAGCATCTTCAGGGTCCGACATTCACCTGGTTCTCTCGGCTACCTGAGGGCTCAATCCACAGTTTCAGCCAAATAAGTCTGATGTTTCTAAAGCACTATTTGATTTATATCAAAAGGGATATCTCAGACGCAGACATGTGAAGCATGACTCAGGGTCCAAATGAGCCCCTCCAAAAATTCATTGACATATTCAAGGAAGTAATATCCCGAGTAATAGTCACCAATAATGCCGCCACTGCCGTCCTCAAAAATGCGGTCTGGGGAGAATCTGAATTTCGTAAGGACCTGATATTGAACCCTCGAGCTATGATTGATGACGCATTGCATAGGGGGAAAGTATTCGCACGAATAGAAGAAGACCTGATCGAGATGCGGAAACAAAGCCGAGAAAAAAATCAAGTGACTCAGACCACTGCCCCAAGGCGGAGTTCCCCAACAGAGAACCAAACGCTCTTCGTCGGGAAACCCAAAAGCGGACCTTGGAACCAATGGAAACGATCTGAGGAACAAAGGAACGTTAAAAAATACTGCAATTATCACAACCAGGACGGTCACTCTACCAAAGAATGCAGAAGCTTAAGTCATTCCTCTATAGCAAATACAATTCTGGAGAATTGGTGGAACCTAGCAAGGCGAAAGTAGCGAGTTCCCAGCAAGGAACAGAGGACCAAAACGTAGAGGCTAACCCCCCAAAACGGACTTTAGAAGAATTACCGCAGATGGCACCAACCCCACCATTCAAGAAGAAAATTAACATGATCATGGAAAACTATCAATTTGGCCTCAACTCAGTGACGACAATGAAGGCCTATGGACTCAAGGCGGCTTCGTGCGACAAATGGCAAGTCAGGCCCCATGAGGTAGGAGAACCTATAGCGTTCGACGAGATGGATACCATAGGGCTCGACATACCTCACACCGACCCGCTGGTCATCGACCTAATTCTTGAAGAATATGAGATCGCAAGAGTGCTCATAGATACTGGGAGCTCGGTAGACTTGACTTTAAAAAAAACCTTGGCAAAAATAAATATAGACCTATCACGAATCGAAAGACCACATGCGCCATTGACAAGTTTCACCAGCGAGACCTCTATGACAATCAGAACCATCAAATTACTCATGCACGCAACAAGAGTATCGAGGATGATTGAGTTCACAGTGATCGACAGGCTAGCAATATACAATGCGATCCTAGGGATGCTGTGGATAAACGCAATGGAGGCTGTGCCTTCTACTTACCATCAATGCGTCAAATTCCCCACTAAAGAGGGGATTAAAACGATTAAAGGGAGTCAAAAATCAATCCGAGCTTGTTACCTAGCTGAAATCAAACTCCTAGAAAGGACCTTATAGCAACTACATATCGGGGAGCCAACCCCATCTGCAGTGCCCGTCTATGAAGAGCCCAAACTTGACGAAGTAACGCAACATTGCATTTACCCAGGGTACCCAGAACAATGCGTCGGAATAGGAACAAAGCTGCGAAAGGACATAAAAGAGGATTTACTTATGTTCCTCAAGGAAAACAAACACACTTTCTCCTAGAACATAACGGACATGCCCAAAATAAGTTTAGACATCATGTTCCACGAATTAAACGTCGACCCAATCTATAAGCCGGTTAAGCAAAAGAAGCAAAACTTGGGCGCCGAACGGGCTCAGGCAGTCTGTGACGAGGTTGAAAAATTGCTTGGAGCAGGATCAATCACCTAGGTGAAATATCCGGAGTGGTTAGCAAACCCCATGGCCGTCAAGAAAAAGAATGGGAAGTGGAGAGTATGCATCGATTTCACCAACCTAAACATTGCATGCCCCAAAGACAGTTTTCCATTGCCAAATATAGACCAGCTCGCCGAAGCCACGGCAGGGTACAAACTACTCTCGTGCATGGATGCCTTCTCTGGTTATAACCAAATACTCATGCACCCAAGCGACAGAGAGAAAACCGCCTTCATTACGGATAGAGGCATTTATTGCTACAAGGTGATGCCATTCGGCCTGAAGAATCTCTCCGCAAATTATCAGCGTCTAGTTAATAAGATGTTCTCAAAACAGCTGGGCAAAACGATGGAGGTCTACATAGATGACATACTGGTTAAGTCCTCCGATGAGGATGCGAGCTAGCGTTAAAGGACCTGAAAACCTACCTGATGACGTCTCCTGTCCTGTCAAAACCGCAAGAAGGGGAGACCCTGTACGTTTACATTGATGTTATTTAAAACAGAAATAATTGACTTTGATGCTATTTAAACATATATAATTGTGTTGATTTTTGTGGTTGTTACTAGTGTGTCCTTAAAAATTAGCTAACTGTTGTAGGAACAAAAAAAAAATTTGGTTTATTTGTTATGTTTTCGGTAATTCCCGTTTCCGTCCCATCCCGTCCCATCCCGTCTCATACCGTTCCCGTCCCGAATTTAAAATGGGACATAAATGGGACATATATTTTCGTTCCCGAATTCCCGTCCCATTCCCATTCCAGAAAATTCCCGTCCCAAATTCCCATTTGCCCACCCCTATTAATTGCTTTAGACCAAATATATAATCGAATATTTATATATATATATATAAACCAATTTTCTTCACTCACACTATATACAATAACATTTTCAGTATTTTATTAATTAATAATTATTATGAAATTATTCTATTTTTTATTAGTTTTACATTTTCGATTAGCCTTAACTTTTTGATTGATGTACTATAATTTTGGGTTACTTTTTTTTAATATTGATATAAACGTTTCATTTTAATTTTGCTATAATGTTTAATGTTTGGGTGAAAGTATATTTTTTAAGTCAAATTTTTTTGAGAATGCGTAACAAATTAATAAGTTAGTTAAAAATGTATATTTTCACCGGAAAATATTTTCCGACTAAATTTTTGACAAAAAGATTAGTAGTTAGTTGCCTACTAAATTCTTCTTAATGGTCGTTTCTTACCACTGAACCTTGACTGCTCTCAGTTTGTGAAAAATGTTCATTTCCACTATTTCAGATTAATGTGGTGGTTGTAAGTTTCATGGCATAAACTTGCAGAAACACATTTCTGATTTCCATTAGAAACTATATGTGAGATTAGTCGGGGATTACCCACACTAATAAATAAATAAAATGACAAAAAATACAATTGTGTGCAAGTTATATGGTTTGTTTGTTTAAAAGTGTCTATTGTTGTGTCAGTGACTATAGTGGTAGTGAGTTGTCATTTGAAAACGACAGATCTGAGGAACACCAGAACGCAAATGCAGCAACCGGATGTTAGCAAATGATATTTTTAAACTTAAAGAAGCTCTCTGTCTTTGTATACAGACTGGTTATTGCAATCGATAGCAATCAAATTAGGTTAAACATATATGATGGTTTTATTGGGCCTATTTGGGCCACCGTTAGATTTGTAATTAGGTTGTTAATCACAACTCATATGTGTGTATATAGGCTTCAGTATAAGCAACAAACCAGTGTGAATAAAACCTATTATCAATTTTCTTTGTCTAAGGTTTTACATGGTATCAGAGCTCAAGCCTAAAACTTCTACATAGGTTGATTTTTTTTCCTCTGATTGAATCAACGGCAGATGCTACACCTTATGCTCGTCTTACCATCTCTCCATATGATCTTACTTCGGGTGATAATCTCGGTATTCTTGTCTCAAAACAGTTGCTCAAGGGTCCTAACTACGATGAATGGGCAACAAAATTTCGTCATGCTTTGAAAGCGCGGAAGAAATTTGGTTTTGTTGATGGTACAATTTCGCAACCGAATGAAGCTTCCCCCGATTTTGAAGATTGGATATCCAACAATGCTTTTGTTGTCTCATGGATGAAGCTTATTATTGATGAAACCCCCTCCAACACTTTCTCGCATACGGACGATGCACATGATCTTTGAACTCACATTCAAAAACGTTGTGAAGTTAAGAATGGTCAACGTGTGCAACGATGAAAAACAGATCTTCAAAATTGTAGACAAAAAGGATTGTCAATTGAATCTTACTACGAGAAATTGACTCAGTTGTGTCAAAGTATTTCGGACTATCAACAAGCAAAAACAATGGAAGATGTTCGTAAAAAACGCGAAAAAGATAAACTACATCAATTTCTAATGGGATTAGATGACTTAATCTATGGTTTGGTTAAGTCTGTCTTGCTGTCTCGGGTTCCTTTTCCAAGTCTTGAAGAAGCTTATAACACATTGATTCAAGACGAAGAGTCTAAATCAATTGGACGATTGCAAGATGAGAGACATGAAGCTGTTTCTTTTGCTGTAACCACAATTGTTTCTCAGCCAAAACAGAGAACATAGCCAATGCAATGCAACAACTGTGGACGCCAAGGACATTTGGCCGAGAAATGTTTCTGTCTCACCGGTTATCCTCCTTGGTACGAAGAGAAGGGATCAAAATGCACCAATCAGAATCGTCAGCAATCTCAAGTTGGCGCTATGCTCGTGTTTCTTCACAGTCCAACAGAAGCCGAAATTTAGATGCATATTGTCCAAATAATACGTATGTTCATCATGTTGATGTTACCTCATAGCCATTGCTTCCTCCGAGTACTGATTCTGATCGGTTAGGTGTAGGTGGACTAAGTAATGAGCAGTGGCAAACTCTTGTCTCTTTGCTTAATGAACGACATTATGGTTCCTCTACTCGTCTCACGGGAAAGCATTTATTGAATCTTGGATTTTTGACTCTGGAGCTTCTAATCACATGACCGGTTAACTAGACTTCTTAGATTCTACTTCGGAAAATGACACTTGTGCTAATACAATTTCCTAATGGATGTTATACTACATCAACTACTTCCGACTCCGTATATTTTGGTCAATTAGTTCCCACCAATGTTTACTATGTTCAAGGGTTTCATTGCCATTTAGTCTATGTCTCACAACTCACTAAATATAGAGGTTGTGTTTTTCAGTTTTACTGATCAACTTTGTGTGATCCAGGACCGCATCACGATGATGCTGATTGGAGCGGGTAGGAAATGCAATGAACTGTATTTTCTAAGGCAACTAGTTGTGGCAGAAGCTATGAATATCATCGCTAGTGATTCCATTTCTCTTTGGCATCGCAGGCTTGGCCATCCCTCTTCTAAGGCCTTAGAGATGTTGAACCTGCCGGATTTTCATAGCAATTCTTTTGATTCACGAACTTGTCTAATTTGTATTCAGGCTAAACACATCCGAGATTCGTTTCAGTTGAGTTTAACTAAGACAACTTATGTTTTTATAATTGATTCATTGTGATCTTCGGGGTCCTTATCGGACACCTTCTTTGTGCGGCTCTCGTTATTTCCTCACTATTGTTGATGATTATTCTAGAGCGGTTTGGATCTATTTATTAACATCAAAACAACAAGATCCGGAACATCTTAAGAATTTTTGCAACTAGTTGTACATCAATTTTTGTGCAAAGTAAAAACAGTTTGGAGTGACAATGGTTCGAAATTTGTGTATCAAATCGTATTTTGCTCAACAAGAAAATATACAAGAGACCTCTTGTGTTAATACTCCTCAACAAAATGGTCGCATTGGGTGCAAACACCGTCATATATTAAATGTATCTTGCGCTTTATGGTTCCAAGCTTCTCTACCGATTGAATTTTGGAGCTATTGTGCGCTTACAACATGTTATCTTATTAACTGCACACCGACAAAACTACTTCACAGCAAGACTCCTTTTGAGCTTATCTACAATCGTCCTCCACCGCTTACACATCTTTGGATTTTTGGCTGTGTATGTTATGTTAAATATCTAAAACATGGAGGCGGCATATTTGAAACGCAAAGTCATAAATCAATTTTCCTTGGATATTCTTTCGCTCAAAAAGGATGGCAAATTTACAATATATAAACCGGTAAAATCTATGTTTCAAGAGATGTTATATTTCTAGAAACATATTTTCATCATGCTTATGTCATTACGTCTTCACCTACACCAATAGATCCTTTTTCTTTTGTAATCTCTTATGATCATGATGATGGTTTTGTCTCTGCTCCAACTCAACGTGCTGTTATTATTCCAGAACGTGACAATGCTCCTGTAAATTATCACAACCATAACTTGTTACAATTACTTCAGAGATTGCATCACCTACAACAACTCCTTCCACTTCTCCTTCTGTTGCACCTTCAAGACCTTCGTCAGTTTATGTAGCTATGGCTCCAAAGTCTGAGCTACTCGGTCGTGGACAACGTACTCGTAAACTACCAACAAAGCTCTCTGATTATGTTACGAATTTTCTGCATCACTCACCTACACCGTACCCGATTCACGAGTATGTATCTAACTCCCGTTTGTTTTCTACATATAATGCCTATGGTAGTTCAGTAACCACTTTAATTGAACCACGTCATTATAAGCATGCAGTTATTGGTGAACATTGACGTTCTGCTATGAAAGATGAAATTTGTTCATTAGAAGACAATGAGACTTGGACTGATGAGACTCTTCCTCCCGGAAAACATGTTTTAGGTTGCAAATGGGTTTATCGAGTAAAACTTAAAACTGATGGTACTCTTGAACGATATAAATCTTGGCTTGTGGTTTTGGGAAACAATCAAACTGAGGAAGTAGATTATACTGAAACGTTTGTTCCCGTTGCTAAGATGGTCACCGTTCGCACTTTTCTACAACAAGTTGTGTCTCTAGATTGAGAAGTGCATCAAATGGATGTTCATAGTGCTTTTCTTCATGGTATTTTTCCGAGGAAGTTTATATGCAATTTTCATCGGGATTTTGAATGAACGACCGTAACAAGGTTTGTCATTTTCAGAATTCGCTATATGGGCTTAAACAAGCCCCACATTGTTGGTTCGCCAAAGTAAACCATGCACTTCGGCAATATGGTTTTCATCAGAATCAATCAGATTATTCTCTGTTTATATACACTCGCGATGGGATCCGACTCCACATTCTCGTTTATGTTGACGACTTAATCATCACTGGAAATTCAGTTTTGGCGATTAATGCATTCAAGGCATATTTACACTCATGTTTCCACATGAAAGATCTTGGAGTCCTTCGGTATTTTCTCGATATAGAAGTGCTACAAAACCAAACTAGAATCTACTTATGTCAACGTAAATATGTGCTTGGCATAATCGCAGAGGCTGGTCTACTAGCAGCGAAACCTGTCTCTTTCCCCATTGAACAGAATCATCGTTTACAGTTGGCTGATGGAGATGATTTTGAAGATTCTTCAAAGTATTGAAGGCTTGTTGGAAGACTCATATACCTTAGCGTAAGCAGGCCAAAGTTATCCTATTCAATTCATTTGTTATCACAGTTCATGAAATCTCCAAAGTTGAAGCAATGGCATGCTGCTCTACGAGTGGTAATTTTTTGAAAAATCATCAAGGACAAGGGATTTTGCTTAAAGAACACACGCCACTTACGATGACAGCGTGGTGTGACTCTGACTGGGCCTCCTGTCCCATTACTCGTCGGTTCGTTAGTGGATGGTTTATTCAATTAGGCGACTCACCAGTATCTTGGAAAACTAGAAAGCATGATGTCATTTCTCGATCATCGGCCGAAGCCGAATATCGAGCGATGGCGAACATGGTTTGTGTACTCCTTTGGCTCTGTGATTTACTTCCAGTGTTAAACATCCCCTGCCATGCACCAATTCCACTTCACTCGGATAGTTTCTCTGCCATCAATCTCGTCGCGAACCCCGTCTATCATACCCGCACAAAGCATGTTGGCTTAGATTGTCATTTCATTCGCGATGAGATTCTTCGTGGAACAATAGCCACAAAACATGTCTCAACCAAATTTCAACTTGCAAATACAATGACAAAAGCTTTGGGAAGAAAAGAGTTTGAACCTTTCTTGGTCAAGCTCGGTGTTTCTGATATCCACACATCACTTTGAGGGGAGGTATTGGACCTATTTTGGACCACCTTAGATTTGTAATTAGGTTGTTAATCACAACTCTTATGTGTGTATATAAGCTTCAATAGAAGCAACAAACCAACGTGAGTAAAACCTATTATCAATTGTCTTTTTATAAGGTTTTACACATTTTACTATATCGATTCAAACATTTTTTCAGCAACCTCGTGGACAAAATTATAAAAAATTTATAAGCACAGAGAAGATATGGTTAAGTTTCGTACACAAGTAGGACCACAACCATGTGAAGATCGATCAAAGCACAAAGAAGATATATACGAGTTATGATTATATCAACATGTAACAATTGTGGGCATGAGTGTATGGTGGGGACAGAAAATGTCACATCAATCTTCATATATTAGCCCCTGAACTTTTTCCTATTTTCTTAATTAACCCCTGACACCTTTTTCTTACATAGATCGATATATATTCTGGAGAGAAGCAAGATGTATTAGTGATGGTCCAGGCAAGAATGTCTACAATAGCATAACCCTAGGCCCTAACTATAAACATTTACATTTTTCTGTTATTGAATTCATCTCAAACCGGAGCCTATAGGCTAATACCGAGCGTCGAGCACCCGTAGTCTAGTGGCACAGTCCCCGGCTTGTGATTCATACATTCTTCATTCAATTTACGGCCAACGCAAAAATATTGTAATTTATTTGTAATGATGGTAAAAAAGACTAATACCGAGTCCCAATAAAAATTATATATTTTTCACTAAAAGCAACTACTAACGAAAATGCTGCAAAATGTGGAATATTTCACATTTGAGAGCAATAAATTTCTAACTTAAATCTACAAAAAAAAAAACTCACTTCAAGTAGAGAAAATATTGCATTTGAAAAGAATAAATTTATACCATAGACCCATTAAGAAATTCTACATTTCAAATGAGAACAATAAATGCGATGTATATATTACTCCCTCCGTTTTTTTTAAATTGTCTTTCTAGATTTTTCACACAAATTAAGAAATTTATGTTTTCTATAAAAATAACATTAAATATTTTAAATCAACCAATAGAAAAAAGTACTGCAATTATTCTATTGGTCAGAAAAGTCAAATTCATTAAATTTTTGCATTGAAAACCTAAAACGGCATTCTTTTTGAAACAAAAATCAATAGCTAAAACGTCAATATTTTATAAACGGAGGGAGTATTATATATAACATTAAGAAAAAGAAGTTTAAATTTCGAAAATACCACACTCCCAAAATTTTTAGAAATATCACACACTCCCAATTGTTCTACAAATACCATAAATAGAAAAATAAATTGTAGTGGTTTAGAATTAAAAATTTTGGGTTTAGGTTCACTAAATAGAGTTTAGGGTTTAGTTTTGAAGGTAGTAGAGTTTGATTTTGGGGTTTTATGATTTAAATTATAAATTTTAGAGCTATTTCAAATTTTTTGTATTTTTAGAATAAAAAATTTTTTGTGATATTTTTGGAATTTGTAGGAGTGTGTGGTATTTTTAAAATATATCTAATTTTTTGTGGTATTTTTTTAAAACCCTCCCCCCCCTCAAAAAAAACACTTTTCATATTTATTATTCTATTATGCAATATATAAAAAAGAAACTGTAGGAAATAATTATAAATAAGAAAAATAGTTAGCAGAAAACAATAAAGATCAAGTGCTCAAATGACCTTCTAGGGAAAAAATAATCTATCATAACTTACATTAGTCTAATTAACCTTATTATTAATTAATGTTATTCTTTTTACCCTTTTTCAATAAAAAATATGGCGTTACCACCAACACATACCTTCTTCTTCATATTTTCTTCAATTTTGTCTAAGCTCAACTCGAATTCTCAAATTATTCCTTTCTTCTGGTCAATACTTTTTCAAGTATACATTCTTCTCCATCTCCTTCTTTGTTTAGCGGCTTAATTTCAAGGTTGGGAGTTTACAAATTTAGAGATTTCAATTTAGGAAATTAGTGTTTAGTTTTTAGAGATTTTAATGAATCTCAGAAACCCATCACTGGAAATACATGTAGTATTAGTTGAATAGTGTATTAAATCTAAGATTTGTGGTTTCATAGGTGAAAATCGTGGTGAAAAAAATATTGCTAAATTGTACAACTAGAATAACTAGGATGACAAAGACATATGGTTTAATTAGATTAACTGGTTTGACTAGGTTAACTCGGATAACCAAGAAAACATACAGTTTGCCTCCGGTTTTTGATAATATGACGATAGTGGCAAAAATTAAAACATTGATTTGAGACTGATTTGCAACTAATTTGAGACTAACATTAGGCAGTCACAAAATAGTTTGTAGATAGTGTCCAAATCACAGAGATGTAAAATATTGGCTATTTTTGTGACTAATTTGTGACTGTTTTACGATACAGAAAAACATTTATGAAGTAGCGCAAAAAGAGAGATTGTTGTGCGACTAACATGTAGATGAAAGATTTCAGTCGCAAATCAATCTATCTTTTTGCAACCATTTTGAGACTACAACTACTAGTTATAGAACAATTGTTCTTTGGTTGCTATATATGAGACTGATTTGGGACTACTTGTGATTTTCTTGAAAATTTACAAATTTTCAATTTGTCTAAGTGTATATATTGCAAAATTTGTATGTTCAATTTCATACAAAAAAACTCCAAAATTTGCAAATTCATTGGCATATATTGACTTATTCATATATACAGTTAGATTTTCCAAAACATTTCATAACTTACATGTTATATGTGAACAAATGTTATAAGTTTATTATTGTTCTATAAATAATATTAATGATGTGTAAAAATTATTAATTGATAAATTAGAAGTCATAAGTATGTGTTAGACTTTATAAAAACATAATTCTAATTTTGTAAAAAATATTTTTAGTGTTAATACACATTATGTGACTAATTTGTGACTACCATATAACTAATTATGAACTGATTTGCAATTGAATATTCATATAGTTACATATATCTAAATTCATATTAATAATTACGCTACACACCTATAACCTCAATGTCACTGTTTCAATTCCCAAATGTGACATGGTAGCTTTTTTATGTGGTCTCAAATTAGTCGCTAATTTAGCAACTTATTTGAGACTACACTTGATTTTTTATTTTATTTTTTGTGGTCCAAAATTATTCTTAAATTTAGTGGTTGATCTGGGAATGAAATTGCTTCTTTTTTTTGCCCCTGGTCCCGAACCAACGCTTAATTTAAGACTATAGTTAAATTTTATCTTGCTTGTGGTCCCAAATTAGTCGCTAAATTTGAAACTGATTTAAAACTACAAGTGGTTTTCTTGAACATGAATAATTTCTAAATACAAATATCAACATATACTTAAACAAAAATGGATGCATGTATGTTATATCAAAAAAATCAAAATTTGCATATTCAATGGCATATATTGACTTATTCATATATACACTTAGATTTTCCAAAAAAATTCATAACTTACATGTTATATGTGAATAGGCGTTATAAATTTGATATTGCTCAATAAATAATATTATTGATGTGTAAAATTTATGAATTCATTTTTTAGAAGTCATAAGAATGTGTGTATACTTTAACAAAACATAATTATAATTTCGTAAAAATTATTTTTAGTTTTAATACATATTATATGACTAATTTGTGACTACAATATAACTAATCAGTAACTGATTTGTAATTGAATATATATTAGTTATATATATATATATATATA
>OVBE01004192.1:0-24631 GCA_900406425.1 Iberis pinnata | reverse complement strand
GAGTTTTGACCAAATTGATTCCCAGAGTTCTGAACAAACTGTTTCTGCTGGTTTGGACAAGTTTGATCTTGAGAATTCTCCACATTAGTGCTTCTCCAAGAAAGATTAGGATGAGTCTTGTTGAAAGCAGGATTGTACCCTTGTTTAACCATCCTTTAACCTTGGCTATTGATATAGCTCACCTCTTCTTCAACCACAGTGTTTTCTTGTTCTTGAAATGCAAAACAAGTAACTTGAGAATCTTCTACAGGAGTAACCGGTGGCTGAGATTGACTCTTAAGCACTTGAGTCAATAAACCTTTCATTTCAGAGAACTCTCCTTTCAGTTCTGAGAAATCTGAGTTAGCAGCCATTACAGGAGCCTTGGTTCGGCGATCGAACTCTGGGCAATGGTTGTTGTTACTGGCTGCTAGATTATCGATCAATCGATAGGCATCTGGAACGGGTTTTTGCATGAAATCTCCATCACTAGTTGTGTCTAAGGACAACTGATACCTCTGTTCAATCCCTCTATAAAAGGTGTTAAGGAGATTTACATCTGAGAAACCCTGATGTGGAAAATCACGGAGCAGCTCTTTGAATCGTTCCCAAGATTCATAGAATGACTCAACAGGAGTTTGAGCGAAGGCAGATATCTTATTCCTTAAGGCATTGGTCCTATTAGTTGTGAAGAACTGACCAATGAACCTGTTTTTGCAGTCATCCCAGGTTGTAATTGATCCTGCTGGCAAAGATTTCAACCATCGACTTGCCTTGTCAGTTAGAGAGTGGCTGAACAAACTACAGAGTTTGTAATCCTCGGACACTCCATTAAGCTTGATAGTGTTGCAGATATCCTCAAATTTATCAATATGATTCATTGGGTGCTCATGAGGTAAACCACTGAACTGGTTACTGCGAATCATCTCCACAAGAAAAATAGGGAATTGATATTCCCTACGCTGTGGTGGAAGAGGTTGGATAGGATTCCTATTATTATAGGCTCCTTGAGGATTGTTGTAAGAACCAACAGTAGGATGGTTATGGGGATTGAGCATAGCATAGGCTTGAGTATTTAGTTGATTAACCCTTTCCGGATTTCCAAACAAGACATAGTGTCTTGCATCGAGATTCCCAAATTGCTGACCGTTTTGACCATTGGGATTCCCAAATTGCTGACCGTTTTGACCATTGGGATTCCGAAATTGTTGAATGTTTTGAGCATCAGGATTAATCGGAGGAATCTGATGTTGCACAACCTGATGTTGCACAATTCCTGGTTAGTCTTGCGGCACTTGATTTCCATTTCAACCGCCTTGTCCTTGATTCATGAGCAGATTAATTTCTACGACAGGTGGTTGTTGACCTTCGGGATCGACCAGATTGTTCCGATTAACGATTTCAGCCATTTGTGTGGATGAATTAGCGTCTTTCTTCGCTTTCCGGTTTGTACATTCTAGCCTTGAAAGTTCTGAGTTACTGAGGTTGAGTAGTTCAAATGATTTGTCAGATCTTCTGTTTATGCACCTGTAAGACAAAATCAATCAAAGAAGAACGAGATGAGTATTGAAAAATAAAAACTTTAGACGAAATTCTAATTAAAAACTAGAAAGGCACAATTGGTCCCTGGCAACGGCGCCAAAATTATGATAGGCTTAGAATTTAGATCCTAAACTAGTGCTGCGGAGAACAGATCACAATAGCACAGTAAAAGGTATCGATCCACATAGACTANAGACCAGAATGCACGATCAGTTAAAAACTCGAAAATGGCTAAAGCGAGAATAAAATATCGATTGTCGAATTAAAACAGTAATTAAAAAGTGGTTGTAAACTTATAATATAAAAACGTCAGGCATTAGGGAAATCCGTAGGAATTCAAGTTTAAAGTCAAGTTAACATGCAGGATTTTAGATTGAAAATAGTTCTCAACATGAAAAANAATTTAGACTAAGAACCTAACAAATTTCAATCCTACAGTATTAACCTAACATTCAAACCTGGCTTCCCTAGGAAACCCAAAAACCTAACTAGCGAACTACTCAGGCATCTCAATGAAAACACAAATCAAATACTGAGAAGAACACATAATATAAATAGAATAAAACATATATATAAAACTAGGTTCAAGAATTTCTTCTCCAAATACAGGTTCAAGAATTCAATCTCCCAGTAAAAGCTCTCAAGTTTGCAAAAGATAAAAAGTGAATAATAAAACCTAAGCCAACATGCTTTTATAGTTTTTAGAATAAAAATAGAAAATAGGAAAAAGGGGATAAATTGAGGACTTATTTATAAAAAATGGAAATTTGCTTCAAAACTTCGCAGGCACTATGGACCGATCGGTCCAGGGCCAGACCGATCGGTCCAAGTTCAGACCGGTCGGTCCAAAGTCTCTGTTTACTTCGGATATTCAGACAGATCAGTCCAAGGGTGGACCGATCGGTCTGAAGTCATCTTGACTTCAATCCTTCAGTTTTTTATCGATCTAATCTCAGATCGATTCTTCATTTCTTCATTTAGTCAGATTCCATCCAAATATGTAGCAATTCAGCACATTTGATCCAAATTAACCCGAACACCTGAAAGTCTTAGAAAGATCCAATTTTACAAAGAAAGAGCTCAGATAATACAAGTTTAGCAGGCATAAATCCCCACTAAAATGCATTAAATCTGAGTAATATCATGTTGTTGTCCCAGGAGTATCCTATCCAATTTCTCATACAGAGCTTTGATACCCTTCTTTGTGATATCATCTGTTCCAGAGCCACCTCGAGGTGTTCGGTCATACTCTTCATTGTATATCCCATCAGACTGAGCAAGGTTTTCCACAAGCTCCCATCCTTCATCAACACTCTTGTTGAGGAAGTTGCCGTTTCTTGCAGTGTCAAGAAACATCCTTATCTTTGGTAGATCACCACGATAGAGTGTGCTGAAGAGTAATGCTTTGCTGAAACTGTGATGGGGGCACTGCATAGTGTAGTTCTTGAAGCGTTTCCATGCTTCAGAGAAGGTTTCAACGTTTCGCTGTGCGAAACCAGAGATGTCATTCCTCAATCTTGCTGTACGAGAGGTGGAGAAGAAGTTGGCAAGAAAAGCCTTCCTGCAAGTATCCCAGGTGATGACTGAATTCCTGGGAAGATACTTCTCCCATTGATGTGATTTCTATCCTAAAGAGAATAGGAAGAGACGCAACTTAAAAGCATCTTCACTCACACCATTGATCTTCGTGAGGCTGCAGAAGCGATCAAACTCGTCGAGGTGATTGAGTGGATCCTCCATAGGCAGACCATGGAACTTTTTCTCCTGCACCATTACTATCAAGCTGTACTTGATCTCGAAGTTGGCTTTCTGGACAGCAGGTGGGTTGATTCCATGATGAATGGTGTGAGTGTTTGGGTTGTCACCAGCACCAATAGTGTACTAGATATCTCGTTCAATGTCGTCTTCCATTTGTAAGTCCAACCTCCTTAAGTGTTCCACACGTTCTTATTCACGTCTCGCGCGAGAGTATTCTCGCTCAAGAGCTATGATATCTTCAAGTATGGGAAGTAAGTCTGTTGGTCCTCTGCTTCTCAGGTTCATACACTGCTATGCAAGTACCTGAAAAAAAGAAAACAAAGGAAAACAAGGTGAGTATAGTAGTAAAAAGAAACTTGATCTCAAGAGATCCAAAATCCAGAATGTAGCAAACAAACACCCAAACGGCAACAACGCTAAATTGATAACATGTATTTTAGGTATCAAATCCCATTACACATGCATGTCATTGTAGTATAAACGGGATGTCAATCCAATATGTGTGATGCTAACAATCGAGATTGTAATGGTACTTTTAAGTCAAGCTAACAATAAAAAGGGGGTTTGCTAACAGGTCCTAAGTGAATAAAAGATGCATAAAACTAAAATAGAAAACAAAGATGAACATAATGAGCATTCATAAGTAAAAAGGTAAAAGGCAAGTAAAGTAAAATAGAGGAAGTAAAAGAGTGAAAAGGATGCAATCAAAGAAAGGGTCCCTAAGGATGGGGTAATTATGTAGTGTTCCTCCTCAAACTCCCTAAATGTCTAATATACCTCATACAATGAGCTAATCCCTTGACGATAGAATCATAAGCAATCATATCCAATTCCTTGGAAAATGAAAATAAACTAGATGACAGCCAGACCTAACTTCCTTTAGCGGAAGTACACCTAACAGGCATTACGAACCATCTACCTATGCCAATAAGCCTCCCAAACACCTAATTCCTTAGGATGAGATGCATATTTTAAGCATCTAATTCCTTAGGAGGGGATGCAAATCTCTGAAATCACCTAGATTAGGTCACTTCAATGAATCACTTTTCGGGTGTTGAAGTTCCCAAGATCGGATCTCAACTTTTCAGGTAGAAATAAGCATTAAGCGCAATGAAACATAAGGGATCTATTAAACCATAAAGCTTAGACACCTAGAAGGAACAAAGAAACAACACTACCATATCACATCCTCAAGGAACCTAGGTCACTACTCACAAAGCATATGGGATGCAAAATCAAAAGAACATGAAAGCATAGCTACTAAGGGAAACATTTCATATCTAAGGTCAACAACTAAGAACAGACTTTATATAACCCTAAAACAGAATAAAAGACAAAAACAAACAAGGATATAGAAGATGAAGACCTAAAACATC
Organism: Iberis pinnata; assembly: GCA_900406425.1. Classification (NCBI taxonomy): domain Eukaryota; kingdom Viridiplantae; phylum Streptophyta; class Magnoliopsida; order Brassicales; family Brassicaceae; genus Iberis; species Iberis pinnata. The sequence continues at coordinate 19,976 of OVBE01004192.1, read as the reverse complement.
AAGAACATCAACCTAGAAAATAAGAACTTCAATGCAATAGTAACAAAACAGAGGAAATGATTTAAAAACTTAAATCAACATGCCCCTGATAGTTCACAGCCCTAATCTAAACATGAAAGTAAACAAAAAAAAAGATTAACATAAAACTTAAAGAAATCTGGGTTTGAAATGAAGAACACTAAGAAAAAAAGAGAGAAAACATACAACCTAAGACAAAACTAAATATGCCAAAAGAAAAGACTTTCCCCAAATGGAGGCGTTTTAGGGCTTTATATAATGTTTAAGAAAAGCCCTAAAACGCATAAAAGACAAAATACAATCATTAAACTGGGTCTTGGGTCACGTCCATCATGATTCGAGTTGGTCGGGTCGGAGCATGCTTGGGTCCAAGCTAAAGAGTGCATGCGATCGAGCCGAGAGAAATGCGTGTGATTGAGCCAAGGGGATAGCTCGATCACGGGATCAAAGTAGCTTCGGGAGCTTTCACGTGATCAAGGTGAGCGATCAAGGTGGAGACAAGGGTTGGCTTAATCGCGGGATCGAGCCGGAGTTAGCTTGGCTCGATCTCAGGATCGAGCCAAAGGAGGTGTGGATCGAGCCGGAGTTACGGTCGAGGCAAAGAGAAAGTGTGGATCGATCATGGGATCGAGCCAGAGAAGAGGTTGAGGTAGAGCAGCGTCATGATCGAGCCAGGACTAGGGGAGATCAAGCCAAAGGGCCGAGCTGTTCGAGCCAAGGGCCGAGGTGCAGAATGCGTGATTGAGCCGGGCCTTTGTGTTGGATCGAGCCAAAGTTAGCTTGGCTCGATGGTTGGGCTGAATTCTACCTTGCATTGCTCTTGAGCTGGTTCCGTTCCACGCATTTTTCGTTCGTCTTCTGAATTCTCACAAATCGTCCTGAAAGCTCCTGAAAGTCCTGAAAAAGCTCCAATATGCATGTATATGCAAAAATCCCTAAAAATTACAAACTTGCGAATAACATCTATAAATACGAGATATAAACACCTAAAGACCTAAAAATTGATGCTAACTCACCAACTGGCGACCTAAACGTTGATCGTTTAGCGTATATCTTCTCGTTTCATTTGTTAACAATATTCAAAACTAGAATGTTTGTCCAAAAGCTTCAATTTACTTGTTATTGTCTCGATACGTGTCCGTCGAGGTTTCTCGCATTCCTCGGACATCGGTTTCGAGCACACTCGCATGGATATTGTTAGCAGACGTAAACAAAATATCTTGCCTAGTTAAAACCTTAGTGATAGGAAAACCTGATGGGATAAAACTTTCTCAACTAAGGACAAAAGAGTATAGAGATAATCGCTTACCTATTTGCCGATTGTTCACCGGTTAATCCGAAGCATAGGTTCTTATCTTCTTTCGGAAGTATTGTGATTTTGGTTAACTTGTTCCGTTGATCAAGAATGCTTAGATCGTTTCGTATATCTTGGACTTTGTTTCCGAGTATACTGATTTTGACCCCAACAAGTTTCAATATTGGAGCGAGTAGTTGCTTGTTTTGGTTTTATAGTCTGTGGTAACTAGAGTTTGTACGAGTTTTGGAAGTTCTTTTTCCACCCAGTGGTTTTATAACGTCTCGCTTTTTTTTTAAAGTTCTTTTTCCACCCAGTGGTTTTATATTAAGGATGTTTTTGAGAAATGTTCTTGCGATTCGTTGAAGGGCATGTTTTTCCTTGTGAACGAGGAAAAAGTTTAGGTGAATTTTTTTGAAGGAAGATTGTTTGTATTGTTCCAGTTTCTTGGTCACACGATGTTTTTCGCTGTTACATGGGTGTTTTTTAATCCAATACGTTTGTGACGTACCCACTCCGCCCCACCCCCCTTCTTTTTCCGAGAGGGGGACAGTTGCACTTTTCTTGCAAAAAGTTGCCTATGTACCCTTTTTAGGGATCACGCCATTTCATAAATCAGTTTTTTTGTCGTGATTTTTGCTACAATGGCTATAGTTGGGTCGACAATTTTTTTTGGCGTCGATTGCGCCATATCATCTGGGATATTGGTTCGGAGGCTTGATCGCCTTCCATAGGTTGAGCTGTATCTTGGGTTAACGAATTTGGTTTTTCTTTTTCCGAAGCGTTTTCAGCTTCTTCCGCAGTGTTTTCGTCCAGTGGCTAAGTTATCTTTGCTTGAATGTTTTTGACATCCCTAGATTGTGGATATTCCACAGGGAGTAGGAAAATTTATTCCCTATTAGTAAGTCAATAGCACTGCTTTCATGGAGTTTATCCAAGGCGTTCAAATGATCACGTTGTGGATGGCAGGATTGTCAACTACCGCAAAATCGATGATTTTCATGATCTCTTTGGCTACGAATAGGAGTTGAATTGATCCGAGAGTCATGGTTGTCACTCTAGAGCATCCAGTGAGCGGTTTTGGTGTGCGTGTGACTTTGGATAAATTGATTCCCATCCTATTTAGCGTATTGCTGAAGATTACATTTATGGTACTTCCTATGTCGATGAGGATTTTTGTGATTTCATGGTCTCTTATGACACGATCAATTACGAGGGGGTCGATGTGGGGTGTGTCGATTCGATGACTTCACTTTCCTAGAAATCAATAGTGTTTTTCGGTGAATCAGAGGACGTAAAGAGAAGGTGAGCGGGCAAGTTGGTGGTCGATTCAGCTTTGTTGTGATACACTTTTATCTCGAATATGTTGTCCTGACGATATTTCAATCCTCTGATAATCATGTTTACTCGACGATGGTTGACTTTTTCTATGTTTGTCCTCCAAACCTCTTCTGCGTTTTCCCTTTGTTCGAGTACCTTGAGGTGCGTTTCCACCTGGTGGCGCTTGATCGTACCTAGGCGGTCGATCATTTTCTTTGATAAGATCTTTTATACTGGACACTTCTGACATTTCTCCCCAGAGTAGTTTTGTCGTTAGCCTAGCTCCGAGAACTTTACAATTCTCCATGGAGTGACCCTTTGTTTAGTGAACTCGCAGAAGGTGTTATCATCGTAAGAGACGTTCCGAGTCCAGGTGTTACCTGTTATCCTTTCCTATTCAGACGATGGGTTTATCGCATAGTTATGTGCGCCTTAGAGGTCTTCTCCCTCATGATGGACGTGCTTGTCGTTACGCATGTTTTTATTTTCCAACTTTTGTTCTGAAAAAGCGTCCTTTGTGGATGCCGTTTTCGGCTTGTGCTTCTGTGCAAGGAATTTTATCTCTTCCTCGATGATGATAAAATATGTGGTCTTATGAAGAGCATCCTGGATCATACACGATTTTTCGTGGGCGACCCACTTTCTGAAATTTTGACTTGTACCAGAGAGTTTTTTGGAGCGCGTCTACGGCTACCTTGTTGCTGATCCTGTTGAATCTAGACATTACAATCTTATATCGTTTCGTGAAACTTCAGAGAGATTCATGTTCCCTTTGGGACAAACTCCACAGGTCGACGTCGGAAGTTTCCCGGTCCATGAAAATGGAGTACTGTTTGATGAATTCCGCAAAGAGTTGTCAAAATTTTCCAATGGAGTTTCATGAACTGAGCCTGCTCCTTATCCAGTTTTTCTTGTTCTACCCAAAAGATGTTTTCTTCCTCTTCTGTCATGGGTTTGTCAAACTGAGGATCTTTCCGAGTCTAGCGGTTTTTTCTTCTCCTTGTGTGTACATCTGCGTCTTCATCTGAAGGATCAGATTGTTCACTGGATTCCAAGTTTACTCGCTCAGCTTTATTCTCTTTTGTTTCCCCGTTGATAGACGGAAGGTTGTTAACATTTTTCAATGTTGCGTCAGGGGTGATTTCATTCGGATTTTCTTCTAACGGTCCCTTTTGCGCGTTTTGCGCCCTGTCGAATGAGGTTACAAAATCGAGCCTTCTTTCGTGGAGCTTGGTAGTTCCACGTGGGAAGATGGTTCTGGTCCTCACGGTTAAGGTTTCAACCTACTTCGCAAGATAACTCGTCATCTTATCTTGTTCTTCTAGCTTCTTTTCGAGAGTCCAGAACATCTTCTTAATCTCCTAAAAAAATGCACTGTTTTAATTTGCATTGATTGCGGTAATGTTCGTCAGTGGAGTATTATCAATGTTTTCGTTTGGTGGGAAACCGTCACGAGTTGGTTGGTTGTTTTTAGTTTCGGTAACCATGTCCGATCTCATTTTTTGCGGCTATGGGAACCAAAATTCACACTATCGATTTATTTTAGTTAAGGAAAATCGAGTAAACTCAATTTTCCTAGAGGTCCCGGATTTCTGTGATCCAAACGAGTACGAGATCAGAGCGCAAGAAATAATAATAGAAATACAAGATTGATAGGAAAAAGAGTCTTATTCTGAATCGTATGAGCATTTCAAAATAGGTGGTAAGCCTTGGCTACGTGAGCTTTTGGCGAGTTTCGTAGTACGAATAACCTAAGACAAGTAAACCTAGTTGAGTCGCAACTCGCTAACAAAATAAAAAAATAACCCTAATGCTATAAGTATTTTTGTGTGGAGAATTCAACGTTTTTGTTCTCTTCCTCCTCATCTCTCTTATACAGACTCCATGGCTGGTCCGTTTTCTTTTTCCGTCTCTAATTCTTCTGTTGAAATCTTCTTTTTCGAGTTTATTCTTTTGCGGAAATATTCTTTTTTTGGATTATTTTATTTACGGCTTGCGGAGCAAGTTATGACCGCCATCGTACTCAGCCCGAATTCCTGTATGGGATCGTAAGTGGGTTGTTATCGCGTTTTAAGTTTCGTTGGGCCATTTTTTGGTTAATGCCTTTTTGCAAAACCTATCGGAAAACCGGTCTTTCGTACGATGATACGATACAATCGTATAGGCGAGATAACGTTGGCTTCTAAGTTAGCTGTTGTCGTTACGTACGATTAATAAACAAAAACGTGTCCTTATGACTGTTATGAAAAATTACAACTTTAATCGTATAGTCGAGATAATCCTCAGTGTATAGTTTAACCATAATCGTTTTATACCATTAAATCTTATACGAAAGGGTTTTACGATTCTTTCATGAATTATGGGAAATAATCGTATGGATAGGATAACTTCGGTGTTTAAGCTAATTGTTACCATTTATACAATTACCTCAGAACTTATACAAAAAGAATAAGTTGTATGGTTTTATCGTATACTTCTAATGGAAACCCGGAATGGTATGAAATGAGAGATGATATCTGAGATGACATGAAGTGCTCGGTTCAGCTCGCCAGTTGGCGAGCTGAATGCGTACGATTCAGCTTGCCAACGAGGAGCTGAACATTCTTAGTTTAGCTCGCCAGTTAGCGAGCTGAATACATATGATTGAGCTCGCCAACTGGTCAGCTGAACGTGGTTTGTTTTGCTCGCCAACTAGTGAGCTGAACGTATATAATTCAGCTTGCCAATTGGAAGGCTGAATGCGTATGGCTCATTCCGCCAACTGGCAAGCTGAACGCGTATCGGAAACATGTCAAACATACGTATGTTAACGTGTTATCCGTAAATGACATGGTTCATAATCAAAGTGTTTGTCTGTGGATTATGATTGCCTCTTGTTGCTCCGAAACATATATGTATCTTTTCACATTTCTCGGGTGTTCGGTTTATTACATTAATCAGGATACGAAGGTTACATGGTTAGATTTTCCGAATCTAGTGATCAACCTTTTAATGGTGGTTTTTAGGCATCGATTTGGTCGTGACCGTTTTTGACCCCAACAATCGTTTCATAAATTCATATTTGGGAGAGGCAAGGTTGCAACTCCCCTGCGTTTCAATGACTACAATCAGAATGTGGCAAAACATTGAGTTCAAGCCAAGTGAGGGAAGTGTTGTACTTTTCAAAAGTAGAAGAGGAGGAGTGTCCAAATGTTTCAACCTATGAAGAAGATGATGAACCAGCAAGTTACTACTTTGAGGAGTCTTCAAAATATGGAAAGAGCAAGAAATTAGTTGTTTCTCACAAACGACTTGGTTTGCTCTAGAAATGGGACAAGTTTCAGGACATATCCATCAATGCCTGGAAGAACAAAGTCAAAGATTTTGCTTATCAAATCAAGATTCTTACTAAAAAATCAACAGTTCAACCACTTCATGGAAGGTTAACCTACTTTATCAAGTGTTCTAGCTAGGAGTGGATCCTCACTATTGGTCCAAGAAGTGATGTGCAAATAGACCCACGTGCATCTATTACTTCTCACCTTTAGTATTTTGTTAAAGCTAATTCCCTTTTGAGTGATCCATGTTTCGACTTAATAGCCACTATATGAAGGGACCATCTTTGTCTCTTAACATGTCCATTAGTCAAATGAGCTTAATGATTGTGCATAACTTGATTCATGATTTCTTTTTAGTGAATGTAAAAGGGATAAGTGGATTTGAATGCATGAGTCAACTTTTTCGTTAACCAACGTCCGTATGATATGACTAACTATCTAGTTGACGATATTTATCCTTCTTATCCAAATTTTGTTAAATTAATTAGATTTACTTAGAGTGAACCAGACAAGTTAATACACAACGTGAAAAAGGATGTCGAAAGGAAATTAAGCATGCATTTGGAGTGTTGTAGGCTCGATTTAAAATCATTTGTGAACTAGCTCGCATGTGGGACATAGCTTATTTGGATATCATCATGAAGTCAGGTATCATATTGCATAATATGATTGTTGAAGATGAATGAGATACATATGCTCAACATTGGACCGATTATGATCAATCAGAGGCAAGTGAGTCTAGTACACCGCGATCATTCTCGACTAAGGTGCTACTTGCATTTGCAAATCTTGTGTGTGCTAAATATGAGTTGTGTGATTTAAATGTACATCACAAATTGCAAACACGTCTAAATATTTTAATTTATGAATTAAAATATTTGTTGTTTGTGAGTTGAGTCTGTTATTTTAATTAATTTAAGTGTGTTTTATTATTTTGTGCTTATTACTATTGTATTGCATCTAAGTTTTTATTGTAATTTTATTATTTAATAATAAAATATCTATCTTGTAATTATTATTTGCAAAAATAATTAAAAGTAGAACAAGAAAGTATATGTCGTTAATTGTTTTAGTTTAATTCTGATTGATTATTATTAATATTTAACCATAAAATTTTATATGTAAAAAAAATAAAAATATGAAATAAAAATGGTGGGGTAAAATGTTGAATTCTATTAAACAGAATCATTGTAGAGTATAAAAGCTAAATAAATAATGAATTAATATATAGAGGAGATAGATGTTGACGTGGAAGGTTAAAAGTGAGAAAGGGAGTGTTGATTTTTTATCTTTTGTAGATAGTCTAATATAAGTAAATATAGGAGGATTTTTGGTGTTTCATGAACAAAAATTTAATTCTATGTTTTTTTATCCCTTCTATATAAAATTATACTTTGTCACTATGTAGCGATGCTCTCCTAGTAAATATAGAAGGTTTTCATAATGCTACTACAGTTGCAATGTTTTCTTAATGCTACTATAGTAACATAGCAATAACTCATTTTTTCCATTTCTCCTCGGTTAATCACTCCCAAACTTTATGGTAACCTTATCGAACTAATGATACCGCTTCTCGTCACTTAGAAGAAACAGAGGACAGAGATGCAGAACTGGTACAAGTGCCAGGCCAGCGACCAATTCGAGTGAAGAAACCTAATCTGAAATACCAAGATTGAAGAATGGTTTAGTATCGGTTTGATAATTATTTTAGTTTTTATTTCTTTGATTCCCTAAGTGTGAATTGGTATGAGTTGGTTCCTATTTTAATGGAGCTTAACTCACGTTCCAAGTCACGATCGTTATTTCTCTTCTTGTAATTTGTTACTTTGTAAGTTCTTGGATATTTATTGAATGAAAGCCAATGTAAAGGGCAGAAGTTATTTTGCCAAAAAAGTATTGAGTTCTTACAAAAATTGAACAACATTGATAAATCTCTACAAGAAACCTATCAGTGGTATCAGAGCTTCGTTGTTGGCGGCATTCTTTCTGAATCAACGCCAACGGCATGATTACTAGCATCAAACAATCATTCCATCAAGAAGAAATCGACGAGCTATGACTAACGTCAAGGATCGAGTCACCGATTTATAGGTTACCATGGGTACGATACAAGATGAAATGCAGAGGATGAGTATGGGAATTGCAGATAAATTTCAAGCCATGGAAAACTCTTTCAAACAAACACTTGCAGAGTCCATGGATCAAATGACACGATAGTTTCACATGAGCAGAGCTCAAGGGGGGGGGGAGTACCTCACATGACCAACGAAACTCGACCAATCAACCAACACCACCGCCACCAGACCCACCGAAAGACAACTGTAACCCATTTTCACCACCACCAAACGCACCTCCTCGACACATCAACCTTGAGTTTTCACGGTTCAATGAAGGACACACGACAGAGTGGATTAGCAAATCCAAACAGTACTTTTAATATCACGAGATGCCTCGAGCTCAACATGTGAGCTTTGCATCATATCACTTAACCAAAGAGGCTAATAAAATGGTGGCAAGCACTTGCTAAGGCTTGACGATTGGATCCATAGCAAACTTATTCGGAAGAATTCGAAACAGATTTGTGGACTCGATTTGGCCCATTGGATGGAGAAGACTTCGATGAGGCCCTATCCCACATTCGCCAAAAAGGGTCGATGTTGGAGTACCAACGAGAATATGAACGGCTCCAGAACAAGGTGGAAGGCTGGACCAAAAAGGCACTGGTCATAGTGTTCATGGGTGAGTTGAATACAAAGATTTCTAGTGGTATATGGATGTTCAAGCCTAAAACTCTGAAGGAGATCATTAACCTAGCACGAATAAGAGATGATCAATTGCAAAAGGAAAGGCGATGGTACAGTGGTCGTACCTACAGTGCGCCTACCCAATTAGCTCCCGAGACCACACGAACAGCTCCGACTCTCTCCAGCCACTCGAGAAGCACCTACGTAGGGTCCACAGAGGTTGAGATGGGAGGAGACGAAGCGCAAGCGTAGTCTTGGCTTATGCTTCAGCTGTGATGAGTGATACAGCCCGAGTCACAAGTGTAAGGACCCATGACTTTTCATCATGGAAGGAATCAATGATGAGAGTGAAGGAGAGGGAGAAGCAGACGATGCAGAGAATCCAAAAGCAGAAATAATGTTACATGCCTTAACCGGGTGGGATTTCCCTCAAACCATTGGTATTCCAGCGAGAGTGCATAAGCAGAAGATGCTAGTGTTGATTGATAGTGGCTCAACACATAATTTCATATGCGAGAAAACAACACATATGCTCAAACTTCCGCTCCTCGAGACCAAGCCGTTCACGATAAAAGTTGCCAACCGTACATCGGTTCGATGTAAGGGGAGGTTCGAAGATGTACCAGTCACTATGGGGAGAAAACTTTCATTACGACTCTCTATGCTTTACCCCTGATCAGATTAGATATTGTACTAGGAGTACAATGGTTGGAGAGTTTGGGACCAATCATGTGTGATTGGAAAGCTAAGACATTGCAGTTTCAACAAGAAAACGAAACGGTGATTCTTCAAGGAATACAATTACAGGAGATCAAACAGATGGATCGTGATGAATTTGTCAAGGAAGCACGTCAAGGCTGTATGATATTTGCAATCCAGTTTGACATTTCCAGAGATGACAAGAAGCCAGTTTCAGATGACTTTCGTGCCTTGATCACCGATTTCAGTGATTTGTTCACACAACCGACTCAACTACCACCGCAGAGACATTGAGAACCATATTATGCTCAAGGAGGGAACATACCCTGTTAACGTTTGCCCATACCGATATGCTTATTTCTGAAAGGATGAGATTGAGCGGCAAGTTCAGGAGATGTTGCAGGCTGGGATTTTTTGCACTAGCCCAAGCCCGTTCTCATCCCCTGTTCTGTTGGTGAAGAAGAAAGATGGTTCTTGGAGGTTTTACACGGATTATCGGGCGCTCAACACGGTCACTATCAAGGACCGATTTCCCATCCCAACAGTAGATGACATGATCGATGAGCTACATGGAGCAGCCTTCTTTATCAACCTAGATTTGAGTGCCGGGTACCACCAGGTGCGAATGCATACTCCCAACATCCCCAAGACAGCATTTTGAACACACAATTTGTTAACAGCAAAACAAATGGCTGGATGTGTAATTGTCAGATACATTAGCTTCCCAATAAGCCTTCTGTATGGTTCTGCATCACGAAGTAATGTGCCTAAAGAAGAAGACAACTTATTGCTTAGATCCATGGGAACAGAAGATGGTTTACAGCCAAGAAGTCCTGCATCAGAAAGCAATTCCAAGACATATTTGTTCTGACAGATACTGATACCTTTGGATGATCTTGCAATTTCAATGCCTAAGAAGTATTTAGGAGGGCTTAAATCCCTTAGTTTGAAGTGATGCTGAAGATCCTGGATAAATGTAGAGATAGCAGAATCTGAACTACTTGCAATTATGATATCATCTACATAGACCAGGACAATGAGAAAATGATCTTTAGTCTTTTTAAAGAACAAAGTGTGATCTCCATGTATTTTTAAGAAACCAAGACCAGAAAGAGTTGAAGAAAATTTAAGAAACCATTGGCGAGAAGCTTTCTTCAAACCATACAATGATTTCTTCAATCTCAACACTGCATTAGATGGTATTGAGTCCCCCTGTCTTGCTGCATAACCAGGAGGTAAGCGCATATAAATCTCCTCATCTATGTCTCCACTTAAGAATGCATTGGAGATGTCCAGTTGATGAAGAAACAGATTAGTTTTAGCAGCAAGACAAATGAGCAATTTAACTGTGACCATCTTTGCAACAGGAGAAAAAGTGTCAACAAAATCCACACCCTCCTGTTGAGTATACCATTTGGCTACTAAATGAGCCTTGTATCTCTCTATAGTACCATCAGCAAGTAATTTGAGCTTAAAAACCCACTTACAACCAATTGATTTCTTCCCTGCAGGTAGAGAACAAAGTTCCCATGTATTCAATGCTTCTAGAGAATCAAACTCTTCATTCACAGCCTTACACCATTCAGGGGACTTCCTAGCCTCAGTAAAAGAATGGGTAGTAGATGTATGAAGAACACAATTAACAAAAGCAAGATGAGAAGAAGACAAATGATCATAAGAAAGAAAAGCTGATAAGGGATAGAGAGAATGAGAAGAATGGCACAAATAATCTTGCACATAGGAAGGGGGTTTTCTCTGTCTAGTTGATGAAATTGCAGAAGGCAGACCTTCATCAGAAGATGTGTCCCTTTTAGGCAATGAGAAATCAGAGTGTGAGCTTGCTAAGGGCAAAGCATCACTGGAGATTGCAAGATTAGGAAAGAAAGCTTCTACTGCAGGGGAAGGAAAAGATGTAGCAAAAGGAAAAATGTGTTCATGAAAGATGACATGCCTTGAAATTGAGATGGCATTAGTCTCTAAGTCAAACAATTTGTAGCCTTTGAATCCAGCAGGGTAACCTAGAAAGACACATGCCTTTGCACGTGGAGAAAATGTTGATCTTCCCAGAGTAGATGTGCTCTTGTAGCATAGACAGCCAAAAGACTTCAGAAACTCATAGTTTGGTGATTTGGAAGTGAGATGTTGATAAGGGGAAATGTTATTGAGAAGTGGGGAAGGTAATCTACTGATTAGAAAGACTGCTATTAGAACACAATCTCCCCAAAAAGAAAGAGGAATGTTGGATTGAAAGAGGAGTGATCTTGCAATATTGAGTATATGCTGATGCTTCCGTTCCACTATAGAGTTCTGCTGAGGTGTTTTAGGACAAGAATGAAAAGGAACAATACCCTTTGATTTGTATAAAGAAACAAATGAAAGTCCATGTGCATTGTCAGCTCTAACAAACTTTACCTTTTTATTGAATTGGTTTTCTACTAAAGTGATGAACTCGGGAAAGATATGCAAGACATCAGATTTGTACTTTAACAAATAAACCCAAGTAGCTCTACTAAAATCATCTTCAATAGTTAGAAAGTATCTATATCCTTCAGAAGTTGGAACGGAAAAGGGACCCCAAACATCATTGTGAATCAAATCAAAAGATGCATAACTCATTTTATTAAGTTTTGGGAAAGACAATCGTTTTTTTTTTTTTTTTTGAAAGATGACAAAATTTACAATGAGTATCATGCTTATGAGGAACAGAGAAATTCAGATTGGCAGACAAAGTATTGAGTTTATTAAAAGAAGGATGACCAAGTCTAATATGCCAAGTATCTAAGTCAATTTTCATAGATGAACAAACAGCATTGAAAATACCTGGAACAGAATCATGAAGCAAAGAACCAGTATCTAAAATGTAAAGATCTGAATTTCTGTTACCCCTCCCAATCATCAATGCCTGAGTAATGTTCTGAATTAAGCATAAAACAGGTGTAAAAGTAACTATTGAATTTAAGTCACGAGTCAAACAACCAACACTGAGAAGATGGAACTTGAAAGAATGGACAAGTAAAAAATTTTCTAATGTAATCTTGTTACTAAGTGCAATTGAACCTAAGCCAACAATGCTTTCTGATATACCAGAAGGTAGTTTAACAAAGGTATTGTTCAGGGGAGAAATGGTGGTGAAAAGAGATGAGTCATGAGAGACATGATGAGTAGCTCCAGAATCAATAATCCAAGAATGCTCAGAAACTAATGCATCTCCAGCAGTGAAAATAGAAGGCATGCCAGAAAAGTATGAAGAATAAAGAGAAATGAAAGTACCAGAATTCCTAGAGGTTGATGGTACAGCTGAAGTAGAGACAGGAAGTCCTTCAACTGAAGGTGTAAGACTATGATTGCTAAGCTGATTGCTGAAGTAAGCAATGAATTGTTGTAATTGATCTGGGGAAAAGACCATTGAATTGCCTGAGGCAGACTGTGTATGTGTAACAGATTCTGAAGGTGCCTGAGATGTGTCAATATTCTGAATCATATTTGCAGAAGCCTGTGGCTTGCCTTTTGTTTTATAGCCAGGAGGATACCCATGCTTTTTATAACAATTATCAATTGTATGATCTTGTCTTCACATAAAGTACAAATAGGTCTTGTTTTAGGTTGATTAGTGACCTAAAAAGCAGCTGGTTCAACTCCACTAGTAGGCATCAAACGAGCAGACCTTTGTGAATCATCTTGATCCAGAATGTTAAACACCTCTGAAAGGCTTGGAAGTGTTTTCTTCATAAGAATATGTCTACGTATGTTATCATAACCATCATTTAGTCCCATTAAAAAGTCAATCACACGTTTGTCTCTCTTTCTTGAAGAAGATCTTCTACTGTTCTTGCAGTAACTTGAAGATTGGTTAATTATTGCCAGTAAGTTTGAGTTTGTGTGTGATAAGCAGAAAGACTCAATGAACCTTGGAGAAAGGATTGAAGTTGATGACGAAGTTTGTATAAACGAGGCAGATTTGACTTATGAAAACGAACATGTAAATCACTCCAAATAGTAGCAGCTGATTTGATGTAAAGAATGTTGTTATAGATCTGTTTTGCAACACTATTGAGAAGCCATGATTTAATCATGTTATTGCAACGGCACCAGATCTTATAATATTCATCATCAACCTCAGGCTGCGGAATTGATCCATCAATAAAGCCAATTTTGTTCTTAGCCTCTAAAGAAGTAGTCATAGCAATGAACCAAATTCCATAGTTAGATCCATCTAACAAATCACTAACTAGAACTAGGCCAGAATGATCACCACTATGCAAGAAGTATGGACTATGTTGATTGTCCGGAGAATCAGAGGAAAGAAAAGGTTGAGATACCTTCAATTTGTGTTGATCATCGGATTTCGATCCATTCATCACTAGTTTTCTTGATTTTAAAGATTCCGAAGATGAATCGAGGTGATGAGAAGTATCACGATCGTGTTGCGAAGTAGAACGAGCTTCTGGTTTAGGAGTTTGAGCTCGAAATGTTGATTTACACTTGCGTTTTCCCATTGTTGAGTTGACGAACCTTGAAATCAGAACAGAGTGAGCTGAAGTTGCTGAAGTCAAAGAGAAATGAAGAAGAAGAATCGCCGATGAAGAAGATTCAAGCAATTCAAGAAGCAGGAAGAAGAAGGATCGAAGATCAAAAGTGAGATTGAATCAGAAAATCGCAAAAAAAGGAAGGAGAAAAAGTGAGTTTGAGCTCACTATCTCTGATACCATATTAGTGAATGAGTATTGATGAATTGATTTCTCATTAATCATAAGGTTCAATGTACATAAGATATATATACAAGTGTTGAACTAACTAAACCACCTAAGTGACTATACAACTAACTACTAACTAACAATATACAAAGCATATACAAAGTATAGTTAATAAATACAAATTATCATCCATGCATTGCAAATGTTTTTGTGGACTTTATGAAAATACTACTACAATGATCCACATATGTGTATGTAATATGTGAACATGTTATTTAAACTAAACAAAAAACAACTTTTTCCCATACACATGCTATCTTAAACTGTCCATACCTGCCTAATATTTTCTTACAAAAGCCTATTATAATATTAGATGGATTTTAAATGGCTTCCTATATAGTTGTGATAACAATTACTTTATAAGAAATCTATAAAATATATATGAAATTTTCTTTTAAATTACTCCGACTAGAAAGTGATACGCGCGTTGTGTGGCTTGTAATAGTATAATACATTTGTATTTTTAGCTTTTAATTTTTTATATAATTAAATTTATATTTGGAATTGTTTCATTTATATATAATTCAAAATTCTATTGTGTATATACATATATTAGAGTTATTCTCTGCCATGATATTTAAAAATTTCAATCGAAAAAACATGAATAATATTAGCCTCAATTATAATAATATTTATGCAATTTCAACAATGATTTATTGTTGTCCATTATTTTCTTAAAATATCAACTTGCGATTACAATTTAACTTTCTCTTGACATGTCATTTTAACTAACGTTATAGCTAAAATCACTTGATATAAAAGATTGTTTAACATCTATTTTCTAAAAGAAATTTTAGTGAATCGGTACTTTTTACTTTTCAGTTTGTAAGGGGATACTATAGGTTGGTGTACATAAAAAGTGTAATCTATGTTTATTAATTTTGAAAATGTGTACGTAGATCATCATTTATATATCAATATTTACAATTTAATTACATTAACTATTCACCATTTATATTTTTGAAAAATAGGTATAATATTCTCATATTTTTCAAAAATGTATCAAAATTTTTCAAACCTTCTATGAAATTTGCGTATCTTCAGTTTTCCTAAATATACATATTATATATTTATTCTTATTTATTTATAATGTATGGATTAATTATTATTTTTTATGACCATGGTATCCGGAGCTCCGAAGGATTCCGACTAGGTTCAAGGCATCAAAAGAAGATTGATCGAAGGCTTGGAAGCATTATGCAACCGGGCCGAAGGGACGAATGTTTGGAAAGACAACGAGGAGAATGGGGCAACCTCTGGATTGAGTGTTGATTGTTGAGTCCTTCGGCCCGGTTGTTTAACGCTTCCAAGCCTTCGATCAATCTTCTTACAATGCCTTCGAGTTTATCTTAAGGTTTCTATGAATTTTTGTGTGTAAGTGTGGGTGCGCAGAAATGAGCCTTGGACGCTCTATTTATAGAGTTTTGGCCCGTAACCGCTCAAAACCGTCAAGCCATTCTATATATGATACGAACTGGAATAGCTTTGATGGTCAAGTTTTTCTTTAGGTTTGATGGGGGGTTCGGCAATTACTTTGTCCTTATCCCTCAAGCATTTCAGAGTTGGGACAAATGGAACACATTATGGAATGCTTCCATTTCCGGTGGCAAGTCAACCTTGTATGCAACTGCCCCAACTCTTACTATGACTTGGTAAGGACCCATGTACCTTGGGTTTAACTTCCCATGTTATGAAGTTCTAGCCATTCCCTGAAACGTAATTGTTATAAGGTAGACTAAGTCTCCGGCTTCGAATTGTTTATCCTTTTTGCGCCTATCGGCATAGTTTTTATGCCGGTCTTGGGCTTCTTTCATTTTAATACGCAAGAACTTGATCATCTCGGTTGTCTCTTCTACAATCTCCGGGCCAATCTTGCTTCTTTCTCCAACTTGTATCCAGTACAAGGGTGTTATGCATGGCCGCCCATATAATGCTTTATAAGGCGACATTCCAATACTAGCTTGAAAGCTATTATTATATGAGAATTCGACCAAGGGAAGATGCTTTTCCCATGATCTGCCCCATTCCAGCACGCATGCTCGCAACATGTCTTCCACTGTCTGGATGGTGCGTTCAGACTGGTCATCTTTCTGCGGATGGTAAACTGTGCTCATATTCACCCTGGTTCCTAAGGCTTTTTGGAAAGCCTTCCAGAAGTGTAATGTGAACCGTGAATCCCGATCCGAAACTATGCTTGATGGAACACCATGCAGTCTAACGATCTCATCGATGTACTTGCCCACTATGTGTTAAACTTCATCTGTTGTCTTTATGGGAATGAAGTGGGAAGACTTTGTAAGTCTATCCACAACGACCCAAATTGCATCTTTATTTGTCCTGGTCACGGGCAGTCCAGTCACAACATCCATTACCACATTGTCCCATTTCCATTCTGGAATAGGAAGGTTCTGCAACAGTCCACTTGGCACTTGGTTTTCCGTCTTAACCAATTAGCAAGTTGGACATTTAGCAACCCAGTTTGCTACGTCTCTTTTCATTTCCACCCAATGATTGTACCGCTTCAGATCACGATATATCTTGTTTAGCCTCAGGTGGATTGAAAATTTTGACTAGTGAGCTTCCCTTAGGATTTCCTCCTTAAGCGCATTAGAATCCGGCACTGAAATTTGGGTAAAAATAGTTGGAAAGCTCAAAGGCGACAAGTTGAAGGATCGAGCTAAGGTAGCTGAGCTAGCTATATTTAGCTCGAGCTGAGTGTCGGCCAACTGAGCCAGCTAAGTGAACTGGACACTAGCTGGGTGGTTGGGCCGAGCTGGACGGTTGGGCGGTTATGCTCAACTCGCACTAGTTCGGCAAAACGCGCCTGTTCGAAGAGGCACGAGTTGGCTTGATGGTTTTGATTGGCTACGGGCCAAAACTCCATAAATAGAGCGCCCAAGGCTCATTTTCGCGCAACACACTTACACACAAAAATTCAGAGAAACCTTGAGATAAACTCGAAGGCATCGAAAGAAGATTGATCGAAGGCTTGGAAGTATTAAGCAACTGGGACGAACGTTTGGGAAGACGACGAGGAGAATGGGGAAACCTCTGGATTGAGTGTTGATTGTTGAGTCCTTTGGCCCGGTTGCTTAATGCTTCCAAGCCTTCGATCAATCTTTTTTCAATGCCTTCGAGTTTATCTCAAGGTTTCTCTGAATTTTTGTGTGTAAGTGTGGGTGCGCAGAAATGATCCTTGGGTGCTCTATTTATAGAGTTTTGGCCCGTAACCGCTCAAAACCATCAAGCCAACTCGTGCCTCTTTGAACAGGCACGCTTTGCCGAACTGTTGCGAGTTGAGCATAACCGCCCAACCGTCCAGCTCAGCCCAACCGCCCAGCTAGTGTCCAGTTCACTTAGCTGGCTCAGTTTGCCGACACTCAGCGTGAGCTAACTGAGCTGTCTTGAGCTGGCCTAAGCTAAATTCAGCTGGCTCAGCTACCTTAGCTCGATCATTCAACTTGTCCCAGCTAGATCCGAGCCTTTGAGCTTTCCAACTATTTTTACCCAAGTCTTTCCATCTTTTCACTTAGCCATTCAGACCTTCTGAGTCCAAAGGCTAAGTTTCCCATTCGGATTCCCCCTTGTCTGTATTACCATGAAAGGAACTAAGTCCTTTCATCATCCTTTCCATAGCCAAGTTACGGATCCTAACTTGGTCATGGTCCGTCCTGCGAACTAGTGAACTTCGGGGACTTGACAAGTCTCCCCCATTGAAATGGATTCGCCCTCGAATCCGGTTCAAGTCCTTGACATTTGTTCGTTTCTTTGAACAGACTTGGAAATTCGGCTCGCATTTTGGCCTCTGTTTCCTATGTTTTTCTCTTCCTTTCCATCACATTCGCTAACTATCTAGGCCATCTTTATATTTTTCCGCCTTGTCGCTTTATCCATTCGATCTATGATCCGAACTGGAATAGCTTTGATGGTCAAGTTTTTCTTTAGGTTTTATGGGGGTTCGGCAATTACTTCGTCCTGATCCCTCAAGCATTTTTGGAGTTGGGACAAATGGAACACATTATGGAATGCTTCCATTTCCGCTGGTAAGTCCAACTTCTATGCAACTGCCCAAACTCTTTCTGTAACTTGGTAAGGACCCATGTACTTTAGGTTTAACTTCCCATGTTTCGAAGTTCTAGCCTTTCCCTTAAACGTAATTGTTTTAAGGTAGATTAAGTCTCCGACTTCAAATTGTTTATCCTTTCTGCGCCTATCGGTATAGTTTTTATGTCGGTCTTGGACTTCTTTCATTTTAATCCGCAAGAACTTGATCTTCTCAGTTGTCTCTTCTACAATCTCCGGGCCAATCTTGTTTTTTTCACCAACTTGTATCCAACACAAGGGTGTTCTGCATGGTCGCCCATATAATGCTTCATAAGGCGACATTCCAGTACTAGCTTGAAAGTTATTGTTGTATGAGAATTCGACCAAGGGAAGATGATTTTCCCATGATCCACCCCATTCCAGCACGCATGCTCGCAGCATGTCTTCATGTGTCTGGATGGTTCGTACAGACTAGCCATCTTTCTGCGGATGGTAACCATGCTCATATTCACCCTGGTTCCTAAGGCTTTTTGGAAAGCCTTCCAGAAGTGTGATGTGAACCGCGAATCCCGATCCGAGACTGTGCTTGATGGCACACCATGTAGTCTAACGATCTCATCGATGTACTTGCCCACTATGTATTCAACTCTATCCATTTTCTTTATGGGAATGAAGTGGAAAGACTTTGTAAGTCTATCCACAACGACCCAAATTGCATCCTTCTTTGTCCTGGTCACGGGCACTCCAGTCACAAAGTCCATTACCATATTGTCCCATTTCCATTCCGGAATAGGAAGGTTCTACAACAGCCCACTTGGCACTTGGTTTTCCTTCTTAACAAATTGGCAAGTTGGACACTTAGCAACCCAGTTTGCTACGTCTCTTTTCATTCCCACCCAATGATAGTACCGCTTCAGATCATTATATATCTTGTTTATCCCCGGGTGGATTGAAAATTTTGACTGGTAAGCTTCCCTTAGGATTTCCTCCTTAAGCTCATTAGAATCCGGCACTGAAACTCGGCCATGGACTATAATCGTCCCATTGCTCGAAATTTCATACTCTGTATGTTCGTTCTTCGCCACTCTTTGCTCATTCTCGTCTCGAGCCTGAGCAAATCGAATCCTTGTGAGTAAGTTCGCTTGATTTACCGCGTCTAAACCCAAAGGTTCCTGAACTTCGGACAAGGCATTCAGCCTTAACGTCTTGATCATGCAGCCCAATTTCGCTATCTCCTTTCCTGCGTCAACGTCAGCCCGCCTTCAGCTCAACGCATCGGCCACTTGATTTGCCTTTCTAGGATGATAGGCAATATCAACATTATAGTCCGCTACTAGTTCCATCCATCGCATTTTCTTTAGATACAGTTTGGGCTGGGTGAAGATGTACTTTAAGCTCTTATGATCGGTGTATATTTGCACCTTGGCTCCATACGAGTATGACCGCCATATCTTAAGTGAAAATACGGCAGCCCCCATCTCCAGGTCATGGGCTGGGTAGTTCCCTTCATGTTTCTGTAATTGCCTTGATGTGTAGGCAATCACTTTTTCTCCCTGCTGATAGGCTTAGAATTTAATCCTAAACTAGCACTGCAGAGAACAGATCAATGTAGCACAGTATAGGGTATCGAATCCACAGAGACCAGATAGTNTGGCTAAAGTGAGAATAATAGATTGGTTGTGAATCAAAACAGTAAATAGAAAATGGTTTAAACTTATAATATAAAAGTGTCAGGCATCAGGGAAACCACAAGTAATCAGGATTGAAAGTCAATTTATCATGCAGG
>OVBE01004191.1:0-24631 GCA_900406425.1 Iberis pinnata | reverse complement strand
CAAAACGCAACCTAGGCCAACACGGGAAGCATCGGTGTACATGGTGTATGGCTTTCCTGGCTCGGGCAAAGTCAACACTGGCGCCATCGTCAGGGCCTCCTTAAGACGGCAGAAAGCCCGCTCCGTCTCCTCACCCCACTCAAACGGAACTCCCTTGCCGGTCAAGTGAGTCATCGGCTTGGCTAACGAGGAGAAGTCCTTCACGAACTTACGATAATACCCCGCAAGTCCGAGAAAGCTACGGATCTCCGTCATGGAAGTCGGTCTTGGCCAATCCCGAATCACCTCGACCTTCTCGGGACGAGGGTATCCATTATTCTTTATAGGAAACCAGTTTCTACAGCAAATTTGTATAGATCCCTTTTGACATCCAAATAATTACTAAGAGTAAGGGATGCCCACTTCTTGATCTTTCCATAAGTCATAATACAACCTATCATCATGATATTAATCGATTTTAATACATTTAGTGGGCATTTATGTATGTTATTATGCATTATCCGAGCTTTTTTCTTGCATTGTTGGTATATTTTTAGGTTTACAGGCGTTCATGTTAATTTGAACTTAAAGTGATGATTTTCTGCATTTTTGGATGAAAATTTGCTAAATGAAGAATCAAGAGGTCAATCCGGTCTCGTATTGATCAATCAGAAAAATGAAGCCTCGGAAAAAATAGATCGATCGGTCCACCCCTGGATCGATCGATCCATATTTCTATAAGAAATCAGAAAAAGAAAGAAAGATTAGACCGATCGGTTTACCCTCAGACTGATCGGTCTAGCCTGACCGAAGAAGACATATCGATTGGTCTAAACTGCATGCAAGAAATTTGAACATTATCCATATTTTGCGAAAGAGCTCTCAAGCTTATCTTATTTTCCTATTTTAATTATTTTACTTTTTACACTAAAAAAGCCTTGTGGCTTAGGTTTATTTTCTGCTACGTTCTTACAATTAAAGTTTTTACAGAGATACATATATGAACCCTGTATTTTTGGAGAAGATTTCTTAACTATGTTCTTTCTTAATAATATCTACTTTTATTTTACCGATTATGTGTTCTACAATGATATTGCTTTGTGTTTGCTTTGTTATGTCTTAGTAGTTCATACTTAGGCTTTAGGGTTTCCCAGGAAAACTAGGTTTGTATGTTAGGGTTTAACATAAAGGATTGAATTTGGTAGGTTCTTAGTCTAGACTTGTTTATAATGTATGAATTAGAGTAAGCTAACTAGTTCATTTATTTTAGAATTATAAACGCAAAGAGATTTGGTTTAGAAGCCTGATCTAGTTTAGATGAATAAGTATTCTTGCTTGCGAGAGTATTGTCCTGAATGCTTATGAACAATTGAATCTGAACATTAATGCATGGTTGAATTACTTAGACATGGCTAGAGTTTGTTTATAATAATTCAAACATATGGTTTAATACTCCGAGAGGAGATTATTCTAATTATGCCTTTCATGTTGAGAACTATTATCAAAGAAAATCTTGGATGTTAACTTTGGTTTTTAAACCTGAATACCTTGGAATTCTCTAACGCCTGACGCTTTTATTTATTGATTTCAACTTCTTTTATTTTAGTTATTGATTTAATTCAGTTACAACCATATATTTATTCTGTCTTAACTTGATTTGAAATTGAACTGAAAGTCGTGCTGTTTGGTCTCTATGGATTCAACCTTTTACTATGCTATAGTGATATGTTCTCTGTAGTACAGTTTTAGGATTAAATTCTACGGTTTATCACAATTTTGGCACCATTTCCGGGGATCAATATAATATCTTTCATATTTTCGTTAGAACCTAGTCTAAGATCTTTTATTTTTACAGTACTCATCTCGTTCTTTCTTCTTGATTTTGTCTTTACAGGTGCATGACCAGAAGATCTAATAAATCAAAAGACTTGATCAACCTGAGTAACACAGAAAACAAAAAAGAACACAAGCTCATCCAATTCAATGGCTGAAAACGTTCAACAAAATGATATGGTCGATCCCGATGGTCCAAACAACCTACCTCCTCCTGGACTCAACCAACTGATAGTCAATCCAGTGGGAGGAGGAGCTAACGACAATCAAGTGCCACCAAGACTACTAGGATCTAACGGCAATCAAGTGCCACTAGTAAACCAAAGAGCTGGTAATGTTGATGGACATAAATTTTGATTGATGGGCGATCCAAATGGATTCACTAACCAGTATCCACCTCAGAATCATCCTCTGGTCGGTGATTACAACAACCATGAAGCGTTCTTTGCTAACAAGAATGCTATCCAACCCCGATAACCTCAACAACGGGAGTACCAATTCCCTTTTAAGCTCATCCTCATACTTCGCCAAAACTAGTTTCATGGTTTACCCACTGAGCATCCCATGGATCACATTGATAACTTTGAAGACATCTGCATCACTACCCAACTTAATGGGGTCGCAAGAGATTTCATGCACTGCAAGCTTTTCGATCACTCTCTAACTGAGATAGAACTTAGGTGGTTGAAGTCCTTACTTACTTGCTGGTTCTAATTTAACTTGGGATGACTGCAGAGCCAAATTTCTCAGTCACTTTTTCACTACTACCAGGACCAATTCTATGCGAAACAAGATCTCTGGGATTCAACAAGGTCTTGTAGAATCCTTTTTTGAAGCCTGAGAACGTTTCAAAGAGCATCTTCTTCACTTCCCTCATCATGGTTTCTCAGAAGTAAGTCTCCTCAACAATTTCTACAGAGGAATTGATTAGATATACCAGTTTTCCCTAGATACAACAAGCAATGGTGACTTTATGACCAAAGCAGTTCCAGATGCCTATCAACTGATAGAGAACCTGGAAGTTAGCAATGGCAATCATTGCCCAGATTTTGATAGGAGAGTCAGGGGACCTACTTTTGATTCTTTTGAGCTCTCAAAAGTGAAAAGACAAGTCTAAGAGATGAAAGGGCTGTTTATTCAACTTCTCAAGAATCAAAACCAGAAATATATCAGTTTTGTTGATGATGTAGAAGCTGCTTGTTTTTCTTTCCAAGAGCAAGACAATGAAGTTTATGATGAAGAAGTGAGTTACATCAGCAGTTAAGGTCAAATAATGTACAATCAAGGGTACAATTCAGGTTTCAACAAGTCTCACCCAATCCCTCTTGGAGAAGCAACAATGTGGAGAATCCCCAAGATCAAGTCTACAAAATCAACAAAATCCTTTCGTGCGAAACTCTGGTAAAAAAGTTGGTCCAAAATTTAGGTGGTGGTGGTTTCCAAGGAAACCAAAATAGGAATTTTGTGCAGAACTCTAATTCAGGCGGTTTTCAAAAGACCACTCAGCCTGCTTCTTAAACAAGCACCTCCACCTCCAGCTCAACAACCAAATAGTATGGAAATGATGCTCTAACAACTCTTGGAAGGGAAACAACAGTCTCAAAGAGAAGTTAGTGAGTTAAACCAGAAGTTTGAGGCCCTCTCTACACATGTGAAGCATTTTAATACTCAAGTTGCTCAAACTGCTGAAGCTGTAAAGAGACCAATTGGGTTTCTACATGGGAAATTTGATACTAATCCGAAGAAGCAAGAGTATGTACATTCAATCATATTGAGAAGTGGCCAAATTTTACCATCTGCTAAGGGTAAGGAAAATGTTGTTGAAGGTTTAGTTGAAGATCTTGAGGAATCTGAAGAAAATGCAGAACTGGAAGTTATTCAGAAAAGTGCAGGTTTGGAAAAAGATGCTGAACATAATTTGCAGAATGGGAAGACTGATCGATCCAATCCAGATCGATTGGTCCAAGATGCCCCGGTCGCCCTAAATCTATCAGTCCTAGCTGGATCGATTGATTCAAAGATTTTAGAAAATCTAGAGGATATACACTGATCTGTCCATGCTGGATCGATCGGTCCAAAAGCTTATGCTCGATCCGACAAGTCAGACCGATTGATCCAAGCTAGACCGATCGGTCCACCAATTACTGAAACTTTAGACCCTCCTCGAATCTACAAACTGAAGGTCCCTTATCCACTTAAACCCAAGAAATCCAGGAAAGAATTTGAAGATGCAAAGTGCAAAGAGATGATTACTGAGTGCAATGTCCGACTTCCATTCTCTGATGCATGCCAAATGATTCCATCACTGAAGAAATATGTGAAGAGCATGGTCACCAACAAGCTTACTTTGGAAGAAGAAGCAATGATTATTACCAATGAATGCAGTTCTATCTTACATAACCGAATGCCTAATAAGCTAGGTTATCATGGAAGCTTCGTTCTATCATTTGAGATTGAAGACATCACTTTTTCCAGGTCTCTCTGCGATTTGGGTTCAAACAAGAATCTTATGCCTTTCTTATTAGCTAAGCGGTTAGGGATGACATATCAAAGGAACGAAGATCTCATTGGTTCTCGCTGACTATTATGTCAACTATCCTATTTGAGTTCCTTAAATCCTGCATGTGAATATCGGGACATATTTTGTACCAACCGATTTCGTAATTTCAGAACTTGGAGAAGAACCCAAAGACCCTATGACTTTAGGAAGACCCTTCTTGGCTGATGCTGGTGCTATCATCGATGTGAAGAAAAGCTAGATCGATCTTCAACTTTGGAGACATGGTAATGAAGTTTAACTTGCAAGACGTTTTGAAGAAACCATCTCTAGATTACAAGTCTTTTTGGGTTGATACTATTACAAATGTTGTTGAGGGAGTTTCTGATGACTTTCTTTTTGAGAGATAGCATTGACTAACGCTACTAATAAGCATGTTTCTCTTAGTGATGAAGTTTCAGGTTTTCCAGGATGCTTGACTTTAGTAGGAGAATTGAAGAGATGACCGATTATATGGCATTAGTAGAGGCAGCTGCCAAGTCTCCACCTAAACCGTACCCTGCACCTATCGATGATCCATGGAGCGAGCTGAAAGCTCCAAAATCAGAACTTAAAATCCTCCCAGCAGAGCTCAAGTACACGTTTCAAGGTCCTAATTCTACATATCATGTGATTGTGAATGCTGATTTGAATAATATAGAGACTGTTTTTTTT
This sequence comes from Iberis pinnata, assembly GCA_900406425.1. Taxonomy (NCBI): domain Eukaryota; kingdom Viridiplantae; phylum Streptophyta; class Magnoliopsida; order Brassicales; family Brassicaceae; genus Iberis; species Iberis pinnata. Next base: position 19,608 of record OVBE01004191.1, on the reverse strand, counting down.
TTGTCGATTGAGAAAGTATCGTAGAGCTCTAGGGTACACTTTAGATGATATCACAAGGATTTTACTAGATTTTTGCATACATAGGATACATTTAGAAGATGAATCTAAGAATTCTATAGAACATCAGAGGCGTTTGAATTATAATCTACAAGATGTTGTTAAGAAATAGATAATGAAACTTTGAAATGCAGAAATTATTTACCATATTTTAGAAAGTAATTGGGTTGGTCATGTGCATGTAGTTCCTAAGAAGGGGGGGGTATAACAGATGTTAAAAACGATAAGGATGAGTTGATTCCAAGTAGAACTATTACAGGTCATAGAATGTGCATTGGCTATAGGAAATTGAATGTTGCTACTCGCAAAGATCATTTTCCTTGACATTTTATTGACCAGAGGCTTGAGAGATTAGCTAATCACCCTTATTATTGTTTCTTAGATAGTTATTCAGGTTTCTTTCATATTCCCATCCACCCAAATGAACCGGAGAAGACGACATTCACATATCCATTTGGTATTTATGCATATCGCATGATGCCTTTTGGACTGTGCAATACCCCAACTACTTTTCAGAGATGCATGATGTCTATTTTCAAGGATCCAATTGAAGACATAATGGAAGTATTCATGGAAGATTTCTCTGTCTATGGATCTTCCTTTGATGTATGCGTTGCTTATTTTTGCAGGATTCTACAAAGATGTGAGGAGAAACACTTGATGCTCAACTGGAAGAAGTGCCACTTTATGGTGAAAAATGGGATTGTGTTAGGACATAAGATCTATGAGATATGTATTGAGATAGGTAGAGCTAAGATTGAGGTTTTGACTAACTTGCATGCACCCAAGTATGTTAAAGACATTCACAGTTTCTTAGGTCATGCAGGTTTTTATAGAAGATTCATTCAAGACTTCTCAAAAATCGCTAGACCTCTTACAAAGCTGTTGTGCAAGGAAGTCAAATTTGAATGGGATGATGAATGTCAAAGCGCCTTTCTCGCGATCAAAAGACCTATAGTATATGGTCCAATAGTCCAACCACCAGATTGGGATTTTCTTTTTGAGGTAATGTGTGATGCCAATGATTACGCGGTAGGAGCTGTTCTCGGAAAGCGAAAGGAGAAAAAGCTCCATGTTATCAACTATGCCTCAAGAATTCTGGATGGTGCCCAATGATCTCATGCAACAACTGAGAAGTAGCTAATAGCCATTTTGTTTGCTTTTGAGAAGTTCAGATCCTATCTAGTATGATCCAATGTAGTAGTCCATATTGATCATGCGGCTTTGAGGTATCTTCTGAACAAAAAGGATGCTAAACCCAGATTATTGCGTTGGATTTTGCTTTTACAGGAATTTGATTTGGAGATCTAGGATAAGAGAGGAATAGAGAATGGAGTTGCAGATCACCTTTCCAAAATTAAAGTGGATGATTATGTTCCCATTGATGATAGTCTACCTGAAGAGCAGATCTATGCCATTAGCAATAGAGTGGATGAGAATCTTTCTATCCCTAGACATAATAAATCTGCTATGATTACCCCTTAGTTTCGTGATTTTGCTAATTATTTGGCTGCTTATGTTGAACCATATGACTTTACAGGTTACCGAAAGAAGAAATTCTTAAGGATGTCAGACATTACTAATGGAATAAGCCTTACCTCTACAAGTTTTGTCCAGATGGTAAATTTTGGAGGTGTCTGCATGAGGAGAAGATTCATAATGTCTTATACCATTGTCGGGGTTTGGATTATGCTGGTCACTTTGCTACATTCAAAACTATTTTAAGGTGCTTTAAGCAGGTTTCTGGTGGCCTACAATGTTCAGATATGCTCATGCCTTCATCTCTCACTGTGATTCATGCGAAAGACAAGAAAATATCTCAAAACAAAATGTGATGCCTCATAGCTTCATCTTAGAAGTAGAGGTTTTCGATGTGTGGGGAATTGAATTCATAGGTATTTCCCTATGTCTCATTAGAATCTCTATATCCTTGTTGCTGTTGATTATGTTTCTAAGTGGGTTAAAGTATTTGTTAGCCCCACTAATGATTCTATGGTTGTGCTGAAAATGTTTAAATATGTGATTTTTCCCAGGTTTGGAGTCCCTAGAGTAGTCATCAGCGATGGAGGTTCCTACTTCATAAATAGAATCCTTGATGGGTTTCTCAAGAAACCTGGAGTTAAACACAAAGTGGCTACGCCATATATTCCTTAAATTAGTGGACAGGTAGAAATTTCCAACAGGGAAATCAAAGCCATCTTGCAGGAAAACGGTGAATAGATCCAGAAAGGATTGGTCTTCGAAGCTAGATGATGCTCTTTGGGCTTACATAACTGCATTCAAGATCCCTTTAGGTAAAACTCCTTCCAATCTTATTTATGGAAAATCTTGTCACTTACCTGTAGAACTGAGCATAAAGCTGCATGGACTGTCAAGTTGCTGAACTTTGACATGAACACCGCATCAGAAAGGCGTCTCATTCAAATTTATGAGTTGGAAGAGATTAGACACATAGCATATGATAACTCCAAGAACTACAAGGAACACACTAAATCTGCTCATGACAAGAATATCATCCATAGAGACTTTCAACCAGGTGATCAAGTATTGCTCTATAATTCTCGTCTGAAACTTTTCCCTGGGAAATTGAAATATAGGTTGTCTAGACCGTTTATCATCAAGGAAGTGAGACCATATGGTGCGGTTGTACTATTTGATCACTAAGGTAATGAGTTTGTTGTTAATGGTCAAAGGCTTAAGCCTTACTTAGCTACTTCAGAGCTTACAGAGGAACCTCATATTTCTCTTGCTGATCCAACCTTTGTTTAAAGGTAAGTACCATCAAGTTAATGACGTTAAACAAGCGCTGAGTGGGAGGCAACCCATTATTTAGTGTTTTACTTCTTTCTTTTATAGTTTTGAGTCAATTTCAAGTCACTTTTGAGTCTAGTTTTGAGTTTTTGTTACTAATCTACTAATTTTTGGTTTTGAGTTCATCTATCCTTAGGAAAAAAGTTTAAAAAACTGATGTTTGGGTTCCGAGAGGCCAGACCGATTGGTCAACAGTCACTAAAAAAAACTATATAGACGGATCGGTCTACATCTGGACTGATTGGTCCAAAGTTTCTAGAAATTGGCTGGCGAACTCAGATCGATCGGTCCAAAATTTCTGGGAAAAGACAGACTTTTCAGACCGATAGGTCTAGGCCCAGGTAAACCAAAAAGTGATTTTAAATTGGATTTTAAACCGAATTAGACCAAAAATCACTTGATTATGATTAATTCATTCCTTTCTCATATCCTAAAGCGCGACATCCCTTTCCCCTTACTTCATCTTCTTCCTTCATTCTCTCAAATCCTCCATTATCATCTTTCACTCTCAATCCTTCACTAAATCAAGCAATTTTTGAGTCTAATCCGTGTAGATTTCTAAGCTCTACCCCTATCTTCCATCCCCTAATCGATTCGCACAAGGTATGGTTCTTAATCTCCTCTTTCGGGTCCAAAATTTGGTGTAGGGTTTAGGTATTTTTCTCATTCACGAATTAAGGTTGATGAATGGTTGAATTCGTAGCTACTCCACCCTACTTAACTCTCGTAAGTGATATTGATAGATGAATGATGATATTTTGTTGACAACGAGTTTTTGGTTAGAAATTTTTGGAAATATTGGGGAAATTTGATTATGGTGAAGATGAATTGCTCTTGTCTATGGTTAGGGATGTTGTTTGATGTTGCTCACACTCTTGGCTTGTTTGGTTTGCTTAGTTCTCTCTCATTTGCTATGTCTCAATGACAATGTTTTGTATTTAGGGCTTGTAGATAGCTTAATGACTATGATTCTTGCTAATTTCTAATGTTAGCATTGCTTGATCATCTCTTGTCTATCTTCTACACTTTTGGGTTGCTACTCTTTGCCTTGTTTCAATAGCTATCTTGGTTGGTTTATTTTTAGTCATTACATCATTCTAGTTGGTTATCTCATGGTTTTCTTGTTGATTCTTGCTAATTTTAATTAGTATTGCTCGATCATTGCTCTTGTTTACCAACTTATGATACTCTTTTGACTTGATTGATTGGTTTAGATCTTAGTAGTTGGTTTATTCACAAGTGATTCTTGTTATTTGTTCTTTAGAATTGCTAAATCATTGTGAATCATTTTTGTTAGTCTTGACATCCAAAACATACTCACTATCTCTTGAGTTTTTTCTTCTTTTGTAGAGGTCTCAAAACCAAGAAGCTTACACCAAGCGACCGGAACGAGCTTGCACAACCAAACCAATAAACCCTCCACCACCTCCTTTCGGTGAAACATCTACAAAGCAGACCAAGAAGGCCACTCGGGCCGAGAAGGGCAAGGGGCATGCTTCGGATGAACATGTAGATCCCAACTTGTGTGCAGCCCCTTGGCCTAGAACGGCAGGCAAGCCCTTCGTTGCCCGACTTGATCTTACTTCAGGCACGCTGCAAAGCGGCAAGAGATGGAAAGATAGAAAATCGAGCAAGACATGGGATGAATTCGATTCTCTTTTCTACATCTGTTTCTTAAAGTCCACTTTCAAGCCTTCTCGGTTCGTAAACAAAAACACATTAGTTGGTTTAGACCTCTTGGACGACATTACACACATGCTCGAGTGAGTCATATTCACTCATTTCCTGTTCACCCTATACCCGTTCTACTTAGATCTCGCTCACCAATTCCTTGCCTCGGTGCATCTCAGGCACATTGATCTGAAGAAGCCCCCTGTTTTAGAGACTTATCTATGTGTTATTGTACTCGGGGATTATTATGATCCAACAATGCAGGAGCTTTGTGAGATCATCGGGGTTGTCATGATTGGATATAAGCGGTTCATGACTGAGTTTACAGGACATCAAGCTCTTTGGGATCTTATCGGACGAGAAATTTTGAACCTAGAGCTGCAAAGCAAACCAGGATCCGGAACCCTGCCATCTGCATATATGGATGGATTCTCGGTCTTATTTTCTATGGAAAGGATAATGTAGGGGCTTTCCCGGAAGTAGAGTTTGGGTTCATTCACTTTGGCATTAGTCAACTGGTGGCCCCGATCTATGAGACGATACAGAAGTTGGAATTCCACACTAACTTGGGTTTTCATTTTTTTCTAGAGATTCTCGTGGAGAAAGATGTTAGCTCTAGCTCATTCTACCCAAGTCGAGGTGATGGAGAGTCTTCTTACCCCTATTCTGGAGCATATTGGCATTCCGGTTCTTTGATTCTAGATGACAAGCTATTCTGTTTCATGGATATGGGATACCCGAAGACCGCTTTTATGTTTGTGAAGAACAATGTCTACAAGTTCTCCAACATGTCCGACACTCCTCTGGAATGCACGCTCCCGAACTTGGATATCACGGATCTCATCTCTATTAGAGAATGTTCGATTCCTACCTAGTCCATAAAATTTGAAGGGTGGTTCAGCTGGAACCACCAATGTACCCTTTTTATCCGATGGAGCGAGTAAGAGTCGTCCACGATACTCTCATGCGCATGTACCTGATTCTGATTCTGATGAGCAGGTTGATTATAGCGAGTTCTTTCTCCCACTGTGCAGAGCTGGCATGAATCATGATGAGAAGCTAGAGTAGATTATGGACTCCCAAGATCGCAACAGCGGACTGATGTGGTGTATCATGAGGACTATCTCGAGACTTCATCCTTCTTGCTTCCGTTCTCCACGTGAGCGCCAACACGGTGATGAAGATATTGAGCATGCTTTCGAGGCTGCACCTGTGAGCTCAGCTAGACCATGTTCTGATGACGATTCCCCCTCTGATGACTTACCCTCTCCTGATGACTCTGCGTCATTTAATGCCCCACAGGTCTATTTCTGATGAGTTTGTTGTTTGTAGTAACTATTTTTCCTTTTGATTTTTGAACTCATGTTACTTTTATTTTCATTTTGTTTTATGTATTTTTCTTATTTCTCCTTCTCTCTAATTTATTTCCACATCGGGACAATGTGAAGTAAGTCTAGGGAGGGTATATGTACTAACACGGATCCAACGTTTATTTTGGATGTTTTGTCAAAGTGATGAAACTTTTTTTGAAATTTTTCATTTTGAAACCGCTGAGTCTATCGAGTCGAAGGAACCATGACTAAAATATATGGTGGCTGCTAACCTAGTGTGAGTGTAGAATCAATTTCTTCAGATTGATCACTTAGATTAAATGCTGTGTTTAGGACTGGAACCCCATTGCTGATTGATTTACTTCTGAAAATTCTGAGTTTTTTGGACTGTTGATGATTTGATGTTAGCTCTACCTTAATATGGCTTAACTTGAACTTAATTTCTCTTTCTTTTGGTGTTGGTATATGTTGAAAGCTAGGTACCTTGCTCTTCAGTTCTCTGTAAAACCGACAAGTTCTTTCAGTATCATCCAAATCCTTTTTCTCTCTCCCATCAAATAAAAAAGCGATAAAAGAGGGATTGAACAACAGACCTTGGAGTCTGTTTCCGCATCCCATAAAACCAGTTTCTAAGAAAAGAAACAAAAAGAAAAGAAAGAAAAGTGCAAGAATGAGAAGAAATATAAGAAAAAAGAAAGCAGTAAGAAAAGTAAGAAAAAATAAGTGAGAAAGGGGGGAAAAAGATCAGGACCAGAGGTCAGTTGATGCTCTGTTTGATGTGGGCACTTTGATAGAAAAGGTGCTTGAGCACATAGATTGATACCCTATAAGTGAGAATCCATTTATCTGAACATAATTAAATATAATGAGCTGGTTGAGATGACTTGATGGTTTGATTGATTTGGGATTAGAGTAGGAAGCATACTATTAGTTAGGTGGTGGTAAACAATTCATTTGCAATGGTTGTCTAGGATTGGTGTCTTTTGATTTTTAATATCTATACTTGGGGTTTCTGAGATTTTGTGAGTTTCTGTGTGGTCCCTTTCAGACCTCTTCATCAAATTTGGTCTTGCTTTACTTGAGGACAAGAAAAGATCTAAGTCTGGAAGAGTTGATATTACTCAATTTTAATGTATTTTAGTGGGCATTTATGTCTGCTATTATGCATTATTCGAGCTTTTTCCTTGCATTTTTGGTATATTTTCATGTTTACTTGTGTTCATGTTGATTTGGACTTAGAGTGATGATTTTCTGCATTTTTGGATAGAAATGGGCTAAGTGAAGAATGAAGAGTTCAATCTGGTCTCGAATTGATCAATCCGGAAAAATGAAGCCTCGGACAAGACATATCGATCGGTCCATATTTCCAGAATAAATCAGAAAAAGACAAAAAGATCAGACCGATCAGTCTAGCCTGACCGGAGAAGACATACCGATCTAGCCTCAGATCGATTGGTCAAACTGTCTGTGAGAAATTTGAATATTTTTCATGTTTTGCAAAATAGTCCTCAAACCTATCTTATTTTCCTATATTCATTATTTTACATTTTACACTATAAAAGCCTTGTACCTTGGGTTTATTTTCTGCTACGTTTTAACATAGAGACGGATATGAACCCTGTATTTTGGAGAAGATTTCTAACTCTGTTCTTGCTTAATAATATCTGCTTTTGTTTTACTGATTATGTGTTCTACAATGATATTTCTTTGTTTTTGTTTTGCTATGTCTGAGTAGTTCATAGTTATGTTTTAGGGTTTCCGAGGGAAACTAGGTTTGAATGTTAGAGTTTAACATAAAGGATTGAATTTGGTAGGTTCTTAGTCTAGACTTGTTCTTAATGAATGAATTAGAGTAGCTAACTAGTTCATTGATTTTTAAATTATAAACGCAAAGAGATTTGATGTAGAAGTTTGATCTAGTCTAGATGAATAAGTTTTTTTGCTTGCGAGAGTATTTTCCTGAATGCTTATGAACAATTGAATCTGAACATTAATGCATGGTTGAATTAGTTAGACACAACAATAGTTTGTTTCTAATAATTTGAAATTAGGGTTTAATACTCTAAGAGGAGATTATTATATTTACGTCTTTCATGTTGAGAACTATTTCCAAAGAAAATCATGCATGTTAACTTTGACTTTTAAACCTGAATACCTATGAAAATCCCTAATTCCTGAAGCTTTTATTTATTGATTCAACTTTGTTTATTTTAGTTATTTCTTTAATTTAGTTACAACCATCTTTTTATACTGTCTTACCTTGATTTGAAATTGAACTAAAAGGCGTGTTGTTTGGTCTCTATGGATTTGACCCTTTACTGTGTTATAGTGATCTGTTCTTTGCAGTATAGTTTTAGGATTAAGTTCTAAAGTCTATCACATCATCCAATATCGAAACCATATGTACTCCATGTATGACCTCATTTATGAGACTCTATGTTATTGACCAACAAACTTGATGATTGGTGGGATCCAAACCTGCAACATACAAGGAGCTGAACAAGAGCTTGTAGCTGAGGATACAATGCTAGTAGTTGAAGATGCTTTAAGAGTACAAGAAGTTCCAATGGCAAGATCAAAGACCAAGAAGCTTGTTGGAGTTGTATGATTATTGTCAAGTCATTTATGGAACACTTTTAGTGACTTGAGCTTGAATGAGATACACACAACCATCAATTGCATTCAAGTTGATGAACAACAATCTTGTTAGTGATCCCATTGTACTCTTTCTTTAAAACCAGATTTTGTCCCAATGGATTTGCTTCGTTTGGCTTTTAATGAGGCAATTAGAACACTATGTAATTGCGTAATTGTTGATCATGAAGATCCAAACTCAGAACTTACGGGCACCGCCTATTCCTGTATTCAAACTTGATAATTAATTCTTGGGTCGACGATCTGTATCCTCCCAGAAAGTTTGATATCGCATTATATCTCCGCGAACTTTCACCCTCTTATTATTTCCCCACGTTTTTAAAGCTAAACATCTTATTCCCCACAATTAAATTCAAAGAAGCTATAACCCCATCATTTATTAGTTCTATACATGGAACCTCATTTTCGGTTAAAATCCCAATAATTTTTTTAATCTGGTTCAGAGGATTTTGAGAACCGAATAAAACCAGTTAACCAAATAAAAACCGGATTTGTGCATTAAAAATGCAAAACCCATTTTTTTTAACTGTACCAAACTCAGTAAATTAAAAATCGCAGACTTGAAGGTTTCTTTCTTTGACAAATCCCAAAAGGCAGAGCTGTTTTTGCTGGAACCCTCAGACGAAAAAATCGTTGGTTTATAAAGCATTGGTTTCGCCGGTGACTGCAATTTGTATTGCCTATTGTTTATGTGTAATCTCGTGCTTTGATTTCATGGGAAATTGAATGTTTGTGTCATAGGTTCGATTTCTCCAGAATTTGCAGGTTTTGAGAAATCATCATGAGTAATGTTTCTGTAGATTCAAGTGGAACGTCTGTTGCAAGATCTTCTGGAAGATTGACTAGTTTACCTAGAAGATGTTGGTGTGGCCATGTAATCTTGACAAAGACTTCAAAAACCAAAAAAACCCATATCCAAGATATTTTCGTTGTGCATATGCTGCTGGAGAAAAGGTATATAGATTGATATAGAAGATGTTTATAGGTGTTTATATGTATAGCTTAGATAATGTATAAATTTTGCATTTCGATTATGTGTATGCTACATGTGTAGATAATGAATGATACCCACCTTTTCAAATGGGTTAATGAAGCTGTCATAGAAGAAATACAATCTTAGTTTTCAAAAATGTTTCCCTCAAAGAAGAACTTATTGAATTTAAGAAGACGATTGTAGAGAACATGGACATTGAGAAGGCTCTCGATAAAATGGAGTTGAAGATGGAGGGTCAGATCATGGAGAATGTGGAAAGTGAAATGGTGACAGCAAAAATAGAAGTTAGAAGGATGATGGTTTTTCTAGTTGTTGGTTGCTTGATCTTAATTTGGTGCATTAAATTTATAAGTTGAGTCTTTGTGAAAGTATGCATATGTTTAATATGAATGGTTTTCTTATTGAACTATGTACTTTGAATAGTTATTTGTTTAACTATCTTGTGGAGAAATCTAATGACATATATGGAGAAATCTTATTGTTTGAGTTTTTGATTTTTAATATTTTTCTTGGTAATAAACTATACTAAGCTATTTCATCAGTTGGTGTTAAATGGAGATGCGAGAGGATTGATGTGTTCTTCTTTAGTAATTGATTTTTAAACTGTTATGTCCTTTGTATTTAGAACTTGTTACTTTCAGGTTTAAGAAATTTGTAGCTGGAGTAAGTTTTATAATCCTCAAAGCTTACAACTTACTCTGATTTTAGAATAACAAAATGAAGTAAATGATGTGATATCATCACCACTTGACGTTATTCCCAAAATGAGGAGCAAGAAGGAAGATAAAACATCAGCAACACTAACATTTTAACATAAATAGCATCAACAATAGTAATATCAATTGTAATGCTCAAAATCAACAGTGAGATAATAAGCTAGACAAAACCAACATTCACACCAACATACTAACGTAAATAGAAGCAAAACTAGTTAGACAAAAACCAACAGTAATATTTGCTTCTCTTCTTCAACACTTTTCATCTCCTTTCACTACTCACTATTTTGACTTTGGCTCATATCCATGCCAACATCATGAAATTTATAGAATTTAGAAGACAATTCACAAAGGAATAATATCATGCATAAGCAAAATACAAACCTTTTTTGTTTCTTATGGAATCTACAATTATGGCCGGCTTGATAACAAATTCCACAGTGCATAATTCTTTTAAGTTCTTTTGGTTTTTTCTTCAAAGGAGACTCGTTCTTTCCTTTTTTTCTCTTGCTTGTTTTCTATCGGCCAGGCTGTGGTGGTTCAGGAGGTTCTTTAACCAAACCAGAACCACAAGGCCAAAATCTTGCACCCCTCAATGGTCTTAGTGAACAAACATATGTGTTTCTCCAAGTGCTAGTGTGAAACTTGTCATTAACGTATTCTTCTACTTGTAACTTCTTATGTAATATCACACAATATGCATGTTCACATGGGATCCCTGTTATATCTCATTTTCTACAAGTACAAGAGTTAGACTCCATGTGTTAATTTTGCACCTCGATAAACCTTGCACCACTTCATGTGTTAATTTTGCACCTTGATAAACCTTGCAAAGTGAAGCTTTCTTATGCTCTAACTCGAGGAACTTAGATACGTATGGTGTGCATTTTCCAGTATTTTTATTATCTTCAAAACTTCTTTTTGAGATCCGAACCATTGCAAGTCTTCTTATGTTCTCCAACATTGGAACAAAAGGATTTTCACATTCTTTGACTATGGTGTTGTTGAAAGATGTTGTTGAGTTGTTGATAGGCTCAGGTTTTAAATCCTAAACCTATACTACAGAGAACAAATCTTTGTAGTACAGTAAAGGGTCAATCACACGAAGACCAGACAGCACGACTCTCAGTTTAAAATTTGATTCTAGCTAAGACAAGATTAAAGAGGGAATGTTTTTAAAATGATTTAAAAGTAAAATAAATTATTAAAAAGAGAATGTAAATCAATAGAAATAAACGCTAGGCAATAGGGAAGTTCCACATGTATTCAGGTTTGAGGTTTAGGTTGACAAGCAAGATTAACAATGAAAATAGTTCTCAACTCAAAAGACAGGAATAGACTAATCTCCTCCCGAAGTATTAGACCCCTATGATAGAATTTCTAGAAGTAAAGACTAACCTTCTCCCAAAGTCTTAGATCTCTAACACAGATAATTAAATCATGCAATGAATACATATTCGATATGTTCATAAGTATTCTAAGACAATACTCCCGCAAGCAAATATACTTATTTATCTAGACTAGATCAAATTAGATAAACCAAATCCCTTTGTATTTACTAACCTAAAATCATGAACTAGGTGATCAGGTTAATTCAAGCAATAACTATAAATCTAGACTAAGAACCTAACAACTTAAATCCATAAAAGTCAAACCCTAACCATCAAAATCTGTTTTCCCTAGGAAATCCCTAAAAACTAACAAAGAGACTACTCAGACATAGTCAAGAGATCAACAATCATTGATAAAAAAACATATTCAAAACAAAATTGAATTAAAGTAAAAAGAAAGAGTTTAGAATTCTTCTCTAAAATACATGTATCAGATTTGTCTCTCATATAAAATAAAATTGTGTTATGGTTTGAGTGTTTTTTGCTATTCAGTGTTTTTCGTGTTATGAAAATAAACCTAGGCTTCTGACTTATATAGAAGTCAAAAGAGAATAAAACCTAAACCTAAAAACCTATGATAAGAGTTGAGGACGGAAACGTCTTTTTGGCAAACTTCATTAATGCTCGAGCATTCGGATCGATCGATCTAAACTTACGGAGATTCGGCTGTCTTCAGGATAGATCGATCCATGTGTGCATCGATCGATCTCTTCAATCACGTGCTGCACATGCTTCTTCTGCGATACAACTTGACCAATCTTCAGTAAAATCGTTAAACTTCTGATTGCCTCAATTGATTGACCTCAAATCAATTTCATATGAAAGCTAACTCACGTGGCCTGTTTGAGTTAGAATATCAGTCCATTCCATTCAACTTTCGGCTCTTCTGCTGAACTCTGCTTATGCATTCATCAAATTGTATCCACTTCGTGCATAAAACCACCTTTTTTCTCCAGAACGTCTAAAATACCTGGAATCATGAAAATATACCAGAAACACACAGAAAACACTCGAATAATGACAAATAGTAAGTGTAAATACTCACTAAATGTCATCAAAATTGAGTGATATCAATTCTCCCAGACTTAGATCTTTGCTTGTCCTCAAGTGAAGCAAGACCCAATCTGGAGAAAAGGTTTTGAAACCACACAGGCTCTCTCAAAATCTCAGCAACCTTAAGCATAGATATCAAAACTTAAAAGACACCAAACCTAAACAACCATTATGAAAGAACTGTTCACCACCACATAACTAAAAGTATGTTTCCTACTCTAAATCCAACATCAATCAAACTATCAAATCATCTCAACCAGCTCATTAAGTTCAATTTGATTAGAATATATGCAATCTTACCAATGAGGTTTTTGATTCAATGCGCACAAGCACCTTTTCTATCAAAGTGCCCATACCAAACAGAGCATCCAACTACTTCTGGTCCTAACCCTTTTTCCCCCTTTCTCACTTCTTTAAGAAAGATTCGCACTTTTCTGCGTTTTTCTTTCCTCTTTTTTTTTTCAAAAGATTCACACTTTTCTGCGTTTTTCTTCTCTATATTTTTTTCTTACTGCTTTTTCAAACAGCCCGACAATGACTACAGACTTCTAGGTCACACTTTCAACTCTTTTTCTAAACCGGTTTTTTTCTGAGGGAGGGAGAGAAAGGATCCATATCATACTGAAAGAACTTATCGGTTTTACATAACACTGAAGAGCAAGATACTTAGCTTTCAAAGTATCTTACCACCACAAGCAAGAGAAATTAAGTTCAATATTAAGTCATATCATGGCAGAGCTAGCATCAAATCATTAACAATCCAAAAAATCCAGACTTTCGAAAACAAAACAATTAGCAATGGGGTTCCAGTCCTTAACATATTAGTTAAATCTAAGCCAATAATCTAAAAAGATCAATACTATACGCACACTAGGTGGGTTATCTTCATAGATTATGGTCATTGTTCCTTCGACTCGACTACTTGAAAACCATTTTTTAAAAAAATCTTCACCAAACTGATGAAACATCAAAAAGACATAAAATATGATTAGTAACTATACTCCCTCCCCTAGACTTAAATCACACCGTCCTAGTGTGAAATAAACTCAAGAGAAGGAATAATGACCATAATAAATAAGAAAAGCAGTTTAAAAGAATTTCAGTACTTACCTGAAACAAGGATCGATTGAAAATTTGTGTACGATGGATCGATCTATCCCTAGACGGATCGATCGATCTCTTTTTACGTAAAAACCTTCATGAGCATGGATCGATCGATCCATAGACGGATCGATCGATCCATAGACGGATCGATCAATCTGAATGTCCAACCCAAATTTTTTGAATTTCCTCTTTCAAACTCAAAACTAAATATTAATAGGTTAGTTAACTAATTAGGACTCACTCTTAAAAAAAACCAAAGAAAACAATTCAAATTAGTGGGTTGCCTCCCACTCAGCGCTTTAGTTAACGTCTATAGGTAGACCCACTTACCTTCTATGTTGAATCTGGTTCAGTTCCAATAGAGGCTATCGTTCTCCCATTCTTTTCTGATATTTGCAGCTTCAACATCTTATTCATTCTGCTTTCTTGAGATCCTTTCCTTTATTTTTAAGATCTTGAACAAAAGAAATCCTAACCATAGAGAAAGGTTTTGGAAAACCTTTGCTCCTCTTCACTCTATAATCGACCCATCCTTCACCCATTGACTTAGGAATCAAAGTCATGTGGGGTTTCTTTCTGCGTTCTTTCAAACTCTCCTTACCTTTACCATTGTCCCTTGAAACCGGTTGTGATGCAGCCATTTCCTTCCCTTGATCATCCAGGTTCAACTCAGCACTCTCTACGATCTTCTGTAAGTTAATTTTCCCCCTCTTCTTTATGCTTGGGGTAGCAACTTTGGGTTGAACTTGAGATTCCTTGCTCTTGATTTTAACATCAGAGTCTCCAGCTTCGTTTCGAGGGGTTTGCTCAACTTTTACTTCTTTGATAGCTATGATCTTTGCTGTTGGTACATAGGGTACCTTCGTGTCTGTACTTTTCTGTAACATTGGATCGATTGATCCCTCCTTGGATCGATCGATCGGACCCTCAACATCACTTTTCCGTAACTTCGGATCGATCGTTCCCTCCTTGGAACGATTGATTGTAACCTGTGCATCATTTTTCCCATTCCAAAAATATACAGACATTTCACCCTCTGCATTAGAACTTGAATTTAATGCCTTGATATGTCCCTTGGGGTTCTCTTCAACTTTCCCCGGTAGCATACCAACTTGTCTTTTCACCGCTTCAGAAGTTTGAGCAACTTGTATATCTAACTTGTTTACATGAGAAGACAATGATTCAAATTTATTGTTCAAATCGTTGTACATATCGTCCAGCTTTTCATTCAAGTTCTTTTCAGATTGCTCCTTTAGTTTCTAGGATTTTTTTCAACATTGCCTTCATCTTATTCTCCTGCTGAGCTTAAGGTTGGATCGTTTGTTGGAAACCCTGTTGATGAGCTTGTTGAAAACCCGATTTCTGAACAAATGGCTGTCCAGATTTCTACGCAAAGTGTTTCTAAGGAGGGTAAGTCTGATCCTGAGGGTTTGCGACATTGGTACTTCTCCACGACAGGTTACCCTTGTTCTAACCTAGATTATACCCTTGGTTGTATACCCTTTGTTCCTGGGTATTTATGTAGCTAATTTCCTCAATGTTCTCGGATTCATTGACTGCAAAGCAGTCAGCTTCAATTTTCTTAACGTCTTCAGCAAAATTAACATGCTTCTCATTATGTTTCTTCATAAACGGAGTGAGAAGCTCCTTCACCTCTGTTAGTCCAGTAGATTCTGAACCAGATGATTGGACCCTTCGATCAAAATCAGGACAATGATTGCTATTACTAGCAGCAAGATTGTAGATGATCTTGTAAGCTTCGTTCACGAGTTTAGTCATGAAGTCACCATTACTAGCTGTATCCAGAGAGAGTTGGTATTTCTGACAATACCTCGATAGAAAGTGTTCAAGAGGTTTAGTTCAGAAAAACCGTGATGTGGACAATCCCGCAGGTACTCTTTGAACATGTCCCATGCTTCATAGAATGATTCCACCGGTCCTTGCTAGAATTGAGAGATCTTACTTCTCAAATTGTTGGTTCGGGTGGAGGTGTAGAAATGGTTCAGAAACTTGGCTTTGCATTCATCCCAAGTTTCAATCGAGTTGGCAGGTAATGACTTGAGCCACCTCATAGCTCTATCAACCAAAGAATGGTTGAAGAGCTTACAATGTACAAAGTCTTTAGAGACTCCATTCAGCTGATTAGTGCTGCATATGTCTTCAAAATTGTCAATATGATCCATAGGATGCTCGGTTGATAAGCCATGAAACTGGTTTTCTCAGAGCAACTAGATCAACTAAAATGGGAACNGGGGGGGGGGGGGGGGGGGTGAAGGGTGTTCCTATTGACAAGGAAGGCCTCGGGGTTGTTGAAATCGCCAATAAGCACCATATGTTGGGGAGGTGGGCGATTTTGGTTTGGTTCTGGTGGAGCTTGTTCTCCATTTCCATCGCTTGGATTGGCATTTTCAACTCTTCGGTTTGCACTGTATTGTTCCCCGGCAACGGCGCCAAAAATTTGATAGGCTCATGTTTTAAATCCTAAATCTATACTGCAGAGAACATATCTTTGTAGTACAGTAAATGGTCAATCCCACGAAGACTAGACAGCACGACTCTCAGTTTAAAATTCGATTCTAGTTAAGATAAGATAAAAGAGGGAATGTTTTTAAAACGATTTAAAAGTAAAATGAATGATTAAAAAGCGAATGTAAATCAATAGAAATAAATGCTAGGAAATAGGGAAGTTCCACATGTATTCAGGTTTTCAGGTTCAGGTTGACAAGCAAGATTAACAATGAAAACAGTTCTCAAATAAAAAGACAACAATAGACTAATCTCCACCCGGAGTATTAGACCCCTATGATAGAATTTCTAGAAGTAAAGACTAACCTTCTCCTGAAGTCTTAGATCTCTAAAACAGATAATTAAATCATGCAATCACTACAAATTTGATAAGTTCATAAGTATTCTAAGACAATACTCCCGCAAGCAAAGATACTTATTCATCTAGACTAGATCAGATTAGATAAACCAAATCCATTCGTATTTACTAACCTAAAATCATGAACTAGGTGATCAGGCTCATTCAAGCAATAAGTATAAATCAAGACTAAGAACCTAACAACTTAAATCCATAAAAGTCAAACCCTAACCATCAAAACCTATTTTCCATAGAAAATCCCTAAAACCTAACAAAGAGACTACTCAGACAAAGTCAAGAGAACAACAATCATTGATAAAGAAAACATATTCAAAACCATAATTGAATTAAAGTAAAAAAAAAGAGTTTAGAATTCTTCTCCAAAATATAGGTATCAGATTCGTCTCTCCTAGAAAATAAAATTGTGTTATGGTTTGAGTGTTTTTTGCTATTCAGTGTTTTTCGTGTTATGAAAATAAACCTAGGCTTCTGACTTATATAGAAGTCAACAGAGAATAAAACCTAAACCTAAAAACCTATGATAAGAGTTGAGGACAGAAACATCTTTTTGGCACACTTCAATAATCCTCGAGCATTTGGATCGATCGATCCAAAGTTACAGAGATTCGGCAGTCTTCAGGATCGATCGATCCATGTGTGGATCGTTCCATCTCTTCAATCACGTGCTGCACATGTTTCTTCTGCGAGACATCTTGACCAGTCTTCAGTAAAAATCGTCATAACTTATGATTGCCTCAATGGATTGACCTCAAATCACTTTCATATGAAAGCTAACTCACGTGGACAGTTTTGAGTTAAAATCTCAGTCCATTACATCCATAGCAACATCTCCAAATTTTGATCAACTTTCGGCTCTTTGGCTGAACTCTGCTTCTGTATTCATAAAATTGTATCCACTTCGTGCATAAAACCACATTTTTGCTCTAGAACATCTAAAATACCCGGAATCATGAAAATATACCAAAAACCCATAGAAAACACTCGGATGATGACAAATAGCAAGTGTAAATACTCACTAAAAGTCATCAAAATCTAGTTATATCAGTTGTTCTCAACATCTTCACAATAAGTCCCAGTCTTGTAAAAATCCCTACACCATGACTTCGGGTTCTTTTTGACCACATCTTCATAAACACCCAAACCGTAGCATGTTAACTTGTCCATGTTCTCATTAAATTTAGCTTCATTGTAACTCATGCCAAATTCCAAACCAAAGGTTTCATTTGTGCCTTTTTACCATGCTTAGCCTTCAAATTCGTATAAACATTACTCACATACATTCTATGCTTGATATTTGATAATTCTAATTCAACAGCTTTTATCAAACCTTATAAAAATTGAAGATTAAAAAAAAACAGAAAAACAGAAGAAATAATTACAAAATAAAAAAGAAAAAACAGAAAAACAAAAGAAATAAAGAAACAAATCACATAAACCAGAAAAATATAAGCAAGAAAATCAGAAGCATATTACCTTTTGTCTATCGGATATCACAATATCTCCTTTACCATCTTGAAGCTCCAATTCTAATTTAATTTTGTTCACAAACCACAACCAATTGTCTGTATTCTTTATTTGTACAACAGTCCATGCTATCGGAAAAATAGCATTATTTCCATCCTTACCTAGAGAAACAAGCAATTGACCTTTCATTCTAGATCTTAGAAAACAACTATCAAATCCAATTAACTTGCGGCATGTACTTTTCCATGAATTTATTAGGCTATCAAAACATACATAAAACCTATTAAACACATCTTCCCCTTCTTCATTCGTGTAAGTGTCAATCTCAACACTAGAACCCGGATTTGCATCAACAATCTCCTTCCCATAGACTTGAAGATGACTAAATTGCTCTACATATTCTCTTTCAATCCACCTCAATGCTTTAGTTCTTGTAGCCTGGCATTGAGATTGTGATGCAGTAAGCTTCCAGCATTCTTTAAGAGTTTCCTCTATTTTCATCGGTATCATATACTCGGGTTCTTCCCTAATCTGCCATAGCAATCATATGGACTTTTAGCATATGACATTCACCATTGGGAATGCATGTATGAACCTCATTGAACTTCCTAATCTGCCATTTACAAGATTTCTCATTCACAGAGCAATAAACACGCCAAGGACAGCCATTTCCAATGCCACAAACAAACACAAGTTTAGTTTTATCGTACCTTCTCTGTTTGATGTTTATACTTGACCTCAAAGCATAATATAATATTGCCTCTTTAAACGCTACACCATTAAAAAAATACTTGATACATATATAAATTTCCCTTTCCTCTGTTATACTCACGTTGCTTGCTCTCCTTGGCGTAAGCTTGTTCTTCTCCCTCACAATCACTAACTGGGTAACAATTATGTTGAATCGGTGGCTCATCAATAAAACCAACCACGCCTTCTTCAACTTCGAACTCAAGCCGCTCAACAATGTCATCTTCCTAATCTCCATCATCACCATGTACTGAATCGCGGACACCTTCTAAAGTGCAAGAAATTAAATCCATTGATGCATAAAGCTAACTCCTTCGAAATCGATTTTGATTTTGTGAGTTACAGAAGCTAGGTTTGTCGTCGTGATTTGAGGTCCATCCCAACCCCTCCTTCATTGTTCAATCCGCATGTTGTGCTTTGAATCTTGTTTGCTTGTTGTGATTGCTATTTCCGTCTTGATTGCTTGTTGCTTATGTCTCAAATGTTTTTAATGCTCTATATCTATCATGTCCTTCCTTGAGTCCAATCCACTTTTTTGGATTACATAGAGACTATGTAATTCGAGTTTTGGGGAGGATTCGGAATGACACCCCTTGANTTGTTCCTTTGTCTCCAACTTGCAATGCATCTCATACAACATCTATTAGCATTCAAAAACCCATAAAAATTTGAATTTTTTTTGAAAATTGTTCTTCAAAAATAGAGTGTCATTTTCATTTCATGTAGT